>JAOBSW010001165.1:0-165693 GCA_026214975.1 Gentiana macrophylla | reverse complement strand
ATATTAGTTTGTCACCATTAGAACACGATAACCTGCCCTGACAAACATCTTTACAATAAAAACGAAAAGAATAACAAAAATACAAAACAAAGAACCAAAAAAGGGGTCTATTCCTTTCCCAAAAAAAGAAAAAAGATTCTATTAAAAGTTGATGTAAAATTAAAAACAAAAAATATATATATATTAGCTCTAGCTGACATCTTTCCTTACGTAAAACTTGCTCAATCATTGAAAATTCATGGAGAAATACGTTTACGCCGTTTAGTATAATTTACGTAAAAGATACATAAAATAAAATAATATAGACTACATGTTTTATATAAATCAACAAAAATAGAAACACTCTTTTTGTATATTAACAATCATGTATCTTAATATGTTTAACGGTCTCTTTTGGAATATAAGAGGTGTGGGCAACCCCTCCTCGATACGAAGGTTGAAAAAATTGGTATGTACCTATAATTTGTCTTTTGTTGCTATTATGGAACCGATGGTTAATTCTCCTAACTACCTTAATAAGGTGCGATTAAAAATGGGATTTAGTTATGCGATTTCTAATCCAAACAGCAAAATTTGGCTTTTTTGGAATATTACCTGCTCCCTAGGTGTGCCTCGCGCCCCTTTGTAGCCTTAAATGAATGAATAAATGTCCGTCAATCGCTAGACCGCCGCCTCGCTGACTAAAAGGGTAACCTTGAAGGTTACAAGAGCTTTATGTCTCTCACTTATATATGGGGTGAAGCATTCTCTTATTTTACCGATGTGGACTTTACATTCTCCCTTATAAGGATCAAGCGTCTCGCCAGACGGCCGAGATCGTTTCGGATCGCCTTTACCAGGAGGTAACTAGAGGTCATCCTTACACCGCTCTTTGTACGGCGGTGCGGTAGCATAGTTCCGCTCCGATAGTCGGCTCTGATACCATTCGTAACGCCCCAAACCCCGCCTGGTAGCGCTTAAATGAGTCATAAATGTCCGTCAATCGCTTAGACCGCCCGTCCTCGGTCTAGTGCAAAGGCTAACCTGAAGTTGACAAGACCTTTATGTCTCACACTTATATGGGGTGAGCATTCTCTTATTTTACCGATGTGGATTTTACATCGATATTGTTCTTAATTCAAATCAAGGTATCCATTTGAAGTTCAATGATAGTGTCCCTTTATTGTTTCGATCATCTATGCCAAATGTACTAGAGCGAACGGGTGATGTTATGGAATGATTTGAGGTTGGTTTGCAATCTGAATATGCCTTGGTTAATTGGAGGTGACTTTAATGTTATACGCTTCTTAGATGAATACAAGGGACATGGGCATCCTGATATTGCCACCATGCAAGACTTTAACACATCTATTTCTGAGTGCGGCTTACAGGAATCTACAGTTTCTGGGGGGCATTTCACCTGGGCTGGACATAGGCTGAATGGCTATGTTCAAATAAAGCTTGACAGAATTTTGTTTAACACTCAGTGGCAATCTGATAGATCGTTTGAGATTCAATCCTTAGCCCGCACCTGCTCCGATCATTGGCCTCTTCTTTATTTGGGAAAAGAAAGTCTCACCGGGCCAAAGCCTTTTCGTTTTCAGAAAATGTGGTTACACCGCTCGGATCTAAAAGATGTTGTAGTAAATGAGTTTGGAATGAACCCACACACGCGTCTGGCATGCTTGGTTTTATGCTAAAGCCTAAATCCCTGCGCTCTCGCTTAAAGCAATGGAATGTTGAGTCTTTTGGGAATGTTCACGACAACATTAAATTAGCCGAGCTTGATATTGCGACAAAAGAGAGTGTCTACGAACAGGATCCCTCGCCCCAAAATAGAGCCGAGCTTTCCAAGCCCAAGCTAATTTACTACGCTCTTTAGTTATGAGGAAGAAGAGTTTTAAGCGCCAAAATCTACTTATAAATGGTTTGTCGATGGGGACCGTAATATAAAATTCTTTCATCATAGCATTCAGTATTAATCAACAACGCTTAGCTATTAGGCAATTAAAAATGGGGATGGACATTGGATGACTTCTTGGGATGATATAGGGACCGAAGCGGTATCTTTCTTTTCCAAACTTCTATCTGACGATGGTCTTACTACTCCTGAAGCGATGGATACTTGCTTAGAGTCTATTCCGGAAATTATTGATGCTGAAGTGAATAATGATCTTCTGGTACTATTGAGGAAGTCCGAGTTGTTGTTTGGGATCTTGATCAAGACAAAGGTAGCGAGGTCGTCGGATGGTTTTTCCGTGTCTTTTCGCATAATTTTGGGAAGTAATTCATCTGATCTTTTGGCGACTATCAAAGACTTTTTGCGAGGCACCCCACCTCGAGCTATATGGATCCACCCTTATCACCTTACTTCCTGCAGAATGAGGCTCCGCCTACTTTTGCAGATTTTCGCCTTTATTTCTCTTTGTACTTTTCTCAACAAAATCATGCACTGCGAGGTTCTCTCCTCGAGCTTGAAGAAGTATTTACATCTTATCATTTCTGATGAACAATCTGCCTTTATGCAAGGAAAGGACATTTCCGATAACATTTTGTTTGTACAAGAGATGGTGCAACATATTCATAAAAAGGCAGAAGGGCATAATATGATTTTTAAACTTGACATTATGAAGGCTTTTGATAGAGTCTCCTGGGTCTTTCTCCGCAAGCTTCTTCTCCGGTTTGGTTTTCATGCACATTTTGTTAATCTTATTCTCAATAACCTTCAAGGTACGTGGTCCTCTGTATTAGTCAATGGCTCTCCGGTTGGTTTTTTCCCTTCTTCGCGAGGCATTAAACAAGGCGATCATTTGTCTCCTTATCTCTTCATTATTTTGACCGAAGCTTTTACCCGGGTCTTAAAGCCAATTTTGCATCGACTGGTATGGCCACTTATGCTGTCCCTAGAGATTTCCCTCAGGCTACTCATATCATGTATGCGGATGATCTTCTTATTTTCTGTAGAGGCCTTCTTCGTAATGTCCGTAAAAAATTTAAGTTCATTGAAACTTACGAGCATGCTTCTGGACAAAAGGTTAATCGGGAGAAAAGCTTCTATGTCATCTCTAAACGCTGTCCAACTACTTCGATCAGAAGGATCACCTCTCTTACGAATATTCGCCATGCTAATTTACCATTCATGTATCTAGGTTGCCCCATCTTTCAAGGTAGAGCTAAGAGGCACTACTTTCAATTTTTGATTGATAAGATAAATAAACGTTTAGAGGGGTGGCAATCTCATCTCCTTTCCCCTGGTGGCAGACTTATCTTAATTAAGCATGTGTTGAGCTCGATACCTATACACACACTTGCTGCTCTTCAAGTCCCTGCTTCGGTTTTACACAACATCCACTCCTTATTTGCCAGTTTTTTTGGGGAAATACGGAAGACCATTTTAAAAAACATTGGCGCGCTTGGGAAAGAATTTGTGAACCTACTGAAGAAAATGGATTGGGAATTCGTAACATCTTTGATGTTCAAAAGGCCTTTGCTTGCAAACTCTGGTGGAAATTTCGTAATAAACTTGGGATATGAGGTATGAAGTTTGGCGATTATCCTTATCCCGAGAAGATGCATACCTGGCGTGCTATGAATATGGTTCATGACATCGTTCACGATAATTTTACATGGCTTTTCTTGGGTGGTACGGGAACTTGGGTTTGGAAGCCTACCAAATTTGGTACTTTTTCTATCTCTTTTGCTTATAGTGTTCTCCGAGATAAGAAACCCCTTTTGCACGAAATGGGCATGATATGGAAGCCTAATATACCTTTGAAAATGTCTATTTTTATGTGGTGCTTTGTTAACCGTCTCCTTCCCATGCCGGATGTCATTTGACGTATGGGTTTTGCTGGTCCTTATAAATGTCCATTCTGCCAAAATGAAGACTCCACACAACACTTCTTCCTTCATTGTGACTTTGCTTCTGACGTTTGGCATTTTTTCCAAACTTCGTTGGGTTGTTATGTCAACATGGTCGACTTAAAACAAGTCTTTTGGGGTTGGTGGGATAACCACCTACATATGCGCTTGAATTTGTCAAGACTTATATCCCCACTTTTGTTTGCTCGAGCTATGGAAGGCGCGAAACAAATTTATTTTTGAAGGCATGTTAGACACTCATAAACAAAGGACTTACTCAATTCTCAAGGATCTATCCATGGCTTTCTATCAAAACCCATCTTTCGCCTAGACAATAAAGATGATATTCTTTTGCATCTCGGCGTCTTGAAGCATTTTTCCGTGAAACCCAAAAGAATCCCACTCACGCTTAAGTGGATAGCCCTCCTACTAATTCCTTTAAGCTTAACTCGGATGGCTCCTCGATTAACAACCCCGGAAACTCGTAGCGGTTTCATTCTCTCGTGAATGATCAAGGTAGTTTGGTTCATGCTTTCTCTGCTTTTCTTGGAACCGCCAATAGTTTTGAATCAAAGTCAAAGCACTCTTACTATGGTGTGGACTTTTGTGCTAGAATGATATTTTTCCACTTATTGTGGAAACGGACTCGTTGGTCCTCTTTTACATTTTACAAGATGACAAGCCGCTTACTTGGGAGCAACATGATTTTCTTCATCAAGCTCGCCAAATTATTCGAGCTCGTGGTTTCACCATTCGGCATATTTATAGAAGCTTAATGCGATTCATGGATTTCTTAGCTAAGTCCTCGAGTTCCACCGACTTATCCCGTCAATATGATAACCACACACCTATTCCTTTGGAGTTGCGCCTTCTTATTCTTCGCGATAGACTTGGATTGCTCGCTATTCGCTTGGTCAAACAAAGATGATTTTAGGAAGCACTCTTCAATGTAGAGTGCAAACCAGGTTGTCTCTATCCTTACTATCTCTTCTTTATTTTGTTTCGTAATTATAAGCCATATCACCCATGATTTTTACATGAGAAAAACTTCACGTTCGTAGAATGGATCAAATCTTGAGTCTTGACATTAAGAGGAGGCTTGGAGCATCTCTTGGGAAGCACCCTTCAATTTTTTGGAGGGTGCAAACCATTTTGAAAGCACTATGGACACTCATCACTTCAATTATCCATAATCAAGATGAAACGACAATCAACATTTCTTTCAAGACGGATGATGCTGATCACAAACAAAGCTTCTATTACTATATTTTTCATTTCGACTGTATTTTTGGGGGTCTTTTATTCTTTGGAAGCATAGGGTGTTATACTCTTTCTATGTGCAGAGATTTTTCCACACCGGGTTTGCATATATAGTTTTAAGGAGGCGGAGAAATGACGCTTGTCTACGTAATTTAGTATAAGGGAGAGGCAGGGATACTGGCTTTGTTTAACATTTTCTTTTCTTTCTAATAAAAGGCTTCGTTCATTAAAAAAAAAAAAAAAAAAAAAAATCATGTATTTTATGTACATCAAATTATGTTAATCTATCCATTTTCAGGGGTAGATTCTATCGCTGTGACCACCCTGTAATACACGTAAAAGCCTAAGAAATAACATTTAAAAATCTTAAAGTTTTTTTTTTTTTTTTTTTTTTTTTTTTTTTTTTTTTTGAGAATAAAAACCATAAAGTTTTTAAGTGTTAAAACTGAGGAATGTTCATTACGGTGGATGCACATCAGAGATTCCCTTTTCATGGCATCTTATGAGAAAGAGAAAAATGCTATTAACCTCCACCCTATCATCATCTATGGTTTAATATAGTAGTTAATTCTTAAGTGGGGATAAAAAGTGGATTTTGTTATGGTTTAAAATGATAAATAAATTTTCAAGTTGAGAAAAAAAGTTGGATTTTGTGATCATTGATTTGGATCGTGTGAACACATCCTTTGACTCTCACCTATTATTAAAATCTAATTAATTCGATTAGATGTATGTGCGGTGGGAGAAGTTATTGTGGGGTGTCTCCACACGGTGCGGAGACACCGTGTGACAGCCTCCACACCACACAGTTTTATTCTGTATTTAAACTGTAAATTCTGATAATTTCACCCGTCACTTCACCTTTAAATTCCTTCACCACACAATAACTTCTCCTGCGGTGGCGAGAGCCACAGTAAATTCATTTCTGGTCGCTTCATTTGATAAATGATCCGACATGACATCATTCTGATCATATATTATAATTTATGATTTAGGCACTGTTTGTTTTTTGTTTGATTTAGTTTTGGGATGGTTTATTTACTATTCGATAATAAAATATGATAAAAATAATTAAGGTAATAATTAGAAAGTTAAAATGTTTTTTTTTTTAATAATTTGTTTAGATAAAGAAATGATTGGTTTTAGATAAAATAATGGTAAAAAATGTATTAAAGTAAATAAAGTGAAATGATAAGAGAAATTGTAATAAATGATGGGTAAAATGATATAAAATAAACCCAAAACAAACGGAGCCTAAGGTCTGTGCTCAAGACGGAGCCAACTTATGGACAAAGGGGCTTAATTTACCCGAAAAAAAAAAAAAAAATACATTATAAAAATCTACGTAATCCAGTTTGATCTATAAAATATTCTTATTCCAACCCACCCGACGAACTCGATATAGTCTATTATCCCACCCAAGATTAAAATCATGGCTCCGAACTCGATATAGAGATTCATGGATTTCTGTAAACTTCAAATGTCCTTTCCCACAGCTTCTCTGAATCTTTAACTATAACAGAAGACACGTAAAGCGTCAGCACAAAGGAAATCGCTTCAAATTCGTGCGTTCATCTTCCACGATTGTTCCATTTAACAATCTCTAAAGGTACATCCAACTTTCACATGTTTGTCCCCAAAACCACCTTAACTCACCGGGAAATAACCAAAAACCCAGAAAGACTGTCAAAAAAAACACCATAGGGAAGCCCTGCAGGATCCAGGGAAAAGGCCATACAATTTTCTGGCATATTTTAGTCTGTCTTACCTTAAAGTTCTGTTAAGTTGTATTTAGGACTCCAACGGCAACTTTTTCATTAATAAAGAGTAGCAACTCGTCCTCTCAAAAATGTTTAAGGGCCAGAAAACTAGCTAATGTCCAAAATTCAAAAGCATACTAAGTCCCTCGATGTCCAAAAGAGTAAAAAAGGGAACGCCTTTGGTCGATCAAAGCAAAAGGAGATTGAACTCTGAAGGAAGATAGTTTAAAGACAAAGTACAGAAGCCAATCAATACCACATTATATCACATACCAAAACGAACAAGCACAATGAAACTAATAAATCAAAAAAACGGAAATCTCAAGAACAAGGAAACACGCACATATATATGACACAGAAACACGCATGTTCTGTACGTCAAGAATTACACAAAATCCAATTTAAATTGCTGATTTCTAGAAAGGGATTGCAGTAAATTATTTCCATTGACAAAGCACATAGAGAAGTATTATGAAAAAAAAAAATCAAATTAAACTCAGCTGTTATTCTCTCCCATATTTTCAATATCTTTTGATGCAGCAAGACACAGGGAAAATAATGAAAGAATCTACAAGGTTATATAAGCAGCATGAGAAAATCTACAGAACCTAAACGATGATATTTTACCGTGTCTCAGTTAAAATCCCTCAGTCTTCTCTTTAGCACATCCATTGATTTTTTCCGGGCACTCTGCTTTTGGCTTCCTCTTGACAAGCTACCGAATAATCCATCAGGTGAATCCTTGAACTTTTCGCAGATTGTAGCCACCCTTTTGTAGTCCAAAGCATTATAGTTCTTCTGTCTTATTACAGGATTCATGAAGTTTTCAGGCTGATTGCTCATTAAAAGATTTATTAATTGCCGGGCTTCAATCAAACAAGCTCGAAAGCTGCCTTCTTTGTATATCTCAATCAACCCGGTTGTATGAAACCTCTCCTCTGCAAAACCTTCTAAAGTTTCAAGATCAAAGTTGAGGCTGACAACAGCATTAGCATTGAATCTCTTTACACTATCACTTAAAAAAGCCGACACTATTGAGTTGGAAACATGCTCGAGTGCACCGCTACCAATCTTGTATAAAGCATCAAGTGGCAGAATTTGCTGAGCGGTTGAAAGAACGGTATCCAAGTAAATTATGACCTCGCTTATGCAGTCATTGCCTTGCTGTGGTACATCTTCTGAGGTCCACTTCACGTTCTCTGTAAGTGCCATAAACTCGTCCAATTTTGTATTCATCAAAGTTAATAAAGCAAGATAAGCTGCATCCCTTGAAGTTTTCAAAACGATCTTTGCAGTTAAACTACCTTGAGGCCTTTCAACTGATCGAATTGGAATGCCGCATTGCTGAGCAGCATGTTGAAGAAAGTAATCACATGCCCTTTCAAAACAGGAAATGTTTGCAGCAATCTGCATCGCTTGAGACACACCGGTAGTTCCACTCTGAATCGTATCGAGTAAAGCCTCATTTAACACGCCGATCAAGAGCTTGTCCAAATATTTCTTCACGAAATCAAAAAGTTCATTTGTGCACCGTAAGACAAGTAATTGACTGAGTCTTTTATAAATGATCTCACAACACAACAACAATCAGGCACCATAGAAGAGAACGGTGCAATGTATGGAAAAGCCGGCATGATATCTGATGTTTGGAGATGAAACAGTAAAACATTTGCTTGATATTCTGACTCCTTTTCATTACCATCTGCTTCCATGTGTCATTGGCAATCATCTGAGTAATTTGTTCCCTACACTCTGTTAAGAGAAGTTCATGATATTTTTCACGACTGCTGTTCAATGTTGCAAGAACGGGACTCACTTCATATCCATATTGTCTTAGGGTTGCACCGAAAAGAGTGACGTAATCTTTGACTAGGAGAAGATGGCTTGCAGAATCCATATGAGAAAATTGCTCCTCCAAGACTGAAGTCACTTTAGCTACAGCTGTTTCCCACATCGTCTCGACCTGATCAGATAAAAGGAGCCCACCACCAGTCCTCAAGACTTTATCCTCCACAATAAAGCTACCAGCAATTTGTGCCAAAAAGGGCTGATGTGACTCAAGGAAAGTCTGTGTATAGGATACCTGCAGATCAGAGTTCAGTTGCAATAGCCGGTTTTTAAAATAGTAGTCACGAAATTGCTCTTGTTTCCCAAGACACGTGTGAATATGATATGCCCGATAAAGAGGTGTCAGATCAAATTTCAAAACAGATTCTTCGTGAATTTCTTCAACATCTAATGTGTATGTAAAATCTCCTAACCCTAAAAAACACTGCTCCTCAGCTTTCCTCTGACGAGCTAGCATATCCTCGTCCCTTTGACGTGCTGATGCAGCATGTCCTATTGCAGTTTGACCGATATCCTTTGCAGTACTTCGTATCATAACCAGCCATTCATTAACCTCACTACAGACCTTCTTCTCAATATGTGTCTTAATAATCGGTATTCTTTCGCCTATCAAGGCTTTAAGAGCTCTCAAAGGAATATTCTGCAAATAATTATTCTCAATCAAATCAACGGCTTTTAGAGCAGGGTAAAATCGTCCAGCAGAAATGTGATCATTACACTTCACACAAAGCTCCAACACTTTAACACAATTTCCCGACATCTTGATAGCTTCGGTCACGTTCTTTTTAGTCGAATAAGATTCAAGAAGTTCTTCAAGTTTCACAAGCAAAGCGCTCCCCACTTCTTGCAACCTAAAATTATCACTAGCAAGCTCACCCTTTAACTCCTCCGCATCAACCAAGACACCGCGCAGTTCATCAACTGCACTAATGAACTCCTCATAATGAAGCTTGCACAACTCCTCGATTTCAACTTCTTTCTTTCTAACAACATTCTTAAGCTGCTGTAATAGGGCTTCAGGCTTCCCTATCTCAAACGCAAGCCTCACCATAGGACCCAAATCTTCCCCATTACTAACCATATTTGCCAAAGCAGAGTCATCTCCTCCTCCTCCTCCTCCGGTATCTCCATTCTCTGTCACAGTTCTCCTCTTCGGTTTTGCACTCATGGCTCTTCTCCACAACCCTGCATACACGAAAATCGAAATGCATACCTTCTCATCAATCAATCCAGAATATTTACTGAAATAAGAAGCAATTCAACCAAAACCCCATACTAATTTTGGGCACTTTCATGGGGCCCACAAGGTATGGAACCATGAACAATGAAAAAGTTAGGTCAGAGATACAATACATGATCTAACATAATTTAATGGTCGTAAAGTCAGCAGGATTGTAGATTACCCCACTAATGTTCATATTCCAAATATTCTGTTGTTCTTTTTCTACAGAATCCAGAATCAATTGAAAGAAAATCAATTGAAGAGAAAAATGATAACCTCAAGCAGATTTTGCAGCGGATGAGAAAACGAAAATGCCCCTTGAGCTCAAATAGCCAAAAATCTTCCGATCAGATCGAAAACTGCATATAAACAAATCAAAGAAATGAACTTTTCACGAGGGTTTTGAAGATATATATTAAAAATGTGCATTCGCCAAAATGGGTACAACAAGAGAGCATCGTATGATTCTCAATTATAAAAATAAAGCTCTAATTTCCTAGAAAACAAAAATGCAGGCCAAAAAAAAACTTCAAAATAATAAAATGTGGGATACTAACGGGACGGACTTACGAGGAGGAAATCTTAGAACAAGTTGACCCCTTTTTTCTATTTTCAACTGTTCTTTCCTTTCCTGAACAAAAATGCAAATGGAATCGAAGTTTCCCCTTTAGAAATGCTTTACGATTTTCTTGTTCTGGAGGAATTTCCTTTCAGACGTTGTATTTCGATGCTTTCTAGAAGGGAAATTACTACTCACGAGCTGAGAATTTATTTCAAACAAAAACAAAACATCCGGGATAATAATCCTCGTTTGAATAAATTACCCTAAATTAATTCGTTTAATCAGACGTTGATTTCGAATTTCGATACTTTCTAAGATTTACTCCTGGAGTGTTTATGAACAAGGGGTACCTTTTTTTTTTTATCGTAATAAAAATTACTACCAGGGTTAATAATCTAGTGTGACATTTAAAATAAGTAAAAATGAATGCTATATATTATACATGTCCTTTAATACAATCTCTTTAAGATGGTTATAAAATATATCTCATTTTCTTTGAGTAAATATTGTAATATGAGATTGAACTTAGCAAAAATGGTATAAAGCTCATCAGACTTCCGAATTTTAATCGATTTTAGTGTCGATTGCTCAGAAAGATAAATTTCAACGATAAAAATGTAGGTCATTGTAGAACATTATTGTTTTTGAGATTCGTAAAAACTATACCACTGAGTGATAATTTTTATCTATATATTCAACGAAATTATAGGGTGCGGCCGTAAAACCCTTTGAGTAGGACTCAACATTTTTTTTTTTTTTTTTTTTTTTTGTTAACATCTTATTAGCTACTCTCAATAGTATGATTGATGATTGTTAATCAGCATAAATGTTTTTCAATTTTCAAGAGTGACATTGTTTTAATATTGATGCATGAAGTTCAATAGTTTGCAATTTAGTTCGCTTCATTAAACAATCGAGCTCAACTTATTCATATCTTAAACAAACACAAACTCGTAAATTTGAGATTTATTATAATTGAGAATCATAATGACGTCTTGACTTATCCGGATTACTTTCTTTACGAGGTGTCTCCGCATTTTTTTTCAATGGGTCGAAATATGTGATTTTGTTTTGTCGCTTAAACACAAGTTTGTAGATTTAATTTTACTTGTAGATGAAGACGTCGTGTGTAAAGTTGATTAACTGCAATGATATGTGCTTTGAAGAGACAAACTTTATTGAAGTCTTCTTATACGTAAGGCCCGCTATTGGGCTGAGCTTCCTCGGCCATTTGTTGAGTAGATCCGAATTAGACTATTCGCTTTTTACGTTATGCAGATGAGGTCGGATCATACACATTTCATTTACATCAACCTCTCTCAAAGAAATAAAATGTATACAAGCTGTTTTTTTAAAGTAGATCACCGTGTTATAACTTTTGGTTTACATCATTCACGAAGTTTTAGAGACAGTGTGCAGTTGGACCCAATTGTAGGTTGGGATTCATCAACAAGTGATGCCTCATCCATAAACAGATAGGAGTAAATCTCAGACAAACTCCTCCGTGCCCCTGCCTTCTTCCTCACTTACCACACCTAGAAATGGCCGCCACTTCACTGCAGATTCCATTCTCCGGCCTTTTCTCAAGCACCTCAACTACTCCTCCTTCAAAATTCTCTCAAACACTAGCTTCTAAATGCATCAAGAACAACACCCATCAAAATCTGGAGGAAACCACCAATAACCTCTCAAGAACAAGAACAAGAAGGGAGTTGTTTAATCATGGGCTTGCTTTGATCCCATTTGTGAAGCTCTTATCGGCTCCGGCGCCGGTTTTCGCTCGTGAAGTGGAAGTGGGATCTTACCTTCCTCCTTCACCTAATGATCCCTCTTTTGTTGTCTTTCAAGCTACTCCTAAAGACACTCCTGCTTTACGTGCAGGTGTAGTTTAATTTTATTTCCATTCAAATGTTGCTTATTTCTTTCTTTTTTAGCTCATAATGTTTCTTCTTATTATTGAAAATTATCCATGAGATTTTGTGTGGGATTTCTTTACTCTGCTCTGTATATATATAACCTTATGAAAGTGTGGATTTAGTTGGTTGCAGGAAATGTGCAACCATACAAGTTCATCATTCCTCCAACATGGAAACAAACACGAATAGCCAACATTTTGTCAGGAAACTATTGCCAACCAAAGTGTGCAGAACCATGGGTAGAAGTCAAATTTGAAGACGATAAACAAGGAAAGATACAGGTTGTGGTCTCTCCTTTGATACGTTTAACTAACAAACCGAATGCCACCATTGAAGACATTGGTAGCCCGGAAAAGGTCATCGCTTCTCTTGGTCCGTTTGTTACAGGAAACACTTATGACCCTGATGAACTCCTCGAAACATCTGTTGAGAAACACGGTGATCAAACGGTAATGTCCCATAATCTTTTGCTTTTTTATGTTGGATGCCAAGATTTGTTCTTACAAGATAATTTTTTCCTTGTATATCATGAAACGCAGTATTACAAGTATGTTCTAGAGACACCATACGCGTTGACGGGATCGCATAATCTTGCAAAGGCAACAGCAAAAGGGAGCACTGTTGTCTTGTTTGTAGCCAGTGCCAATGATAGACAATGGCCAGCATCACAGAAGACATTACAAGCCATTCTTGACTCCTTTGAAATCTGATTTTTGTATAATCTGCTTATTCAGATTATACATATACTCTCCATCTGCTTTATTTCGTATTGATCATTTAAAGATGAATGTGTACCGTAATAGAAATTTTGTACAACGTAAATGTGTTGTTGTGACCCGGTTTGAAACCCTTCTTAAGTTGTTTCAAGAATCCGAATATAAAGCGAAGAAATGGAAATAAAGATCAAAGTTCAACATAGAAAACCAAAGTATTAAGTTTTACTAAAACTAGTCACAAATGTATCTATTAAAGAAGTCATTTATTAGTTAATGAGGTTATTACACATCAGGGGTATAAAAGTCAAGAGCAAACTATAATAATTATGACTATCTACAGAACTATGAATTCATGATATATAACTAATGCAATTTATCAAACTGCATGATTACAAGACAGCCCTCAGGTAGTAACTAAATGAGCAGCATTTCCTTTAAACGGAAGCATGCACGAGTAAGTGACATACTTCACGCTGTCCAAGAGCACGACGACGAAGATCCTAGAGATGGATTTTGGTCCCATAACACCTTTCCCGTCAATGTCATCAACCTCTCTCGGATCAACAAGTACTGATACAACCATTGAGGATCCAGAATTATTTCTGGTGAAAGGTTCTTCCTGAGGATTTCTTCTTGAAGGTTCATCAGACGCGTTGTGAGAAGAGACACCTGGCAAAATCCTTCGGTTCCTGACTTTTTGGAGGTGAGTAGAATTCTGGCCCTGCTCCACGGTTACATTTTTCCGGATGGAAGTTGCTGGAACAATGGCGGAAGACACGTCAAACTGGAACACTTCCTTGCACAAGCCTGAACTTAACATTGGTCCTGTGGAGAATGATATTCAAGAAAGGACCTCAGGTTTTGAGCATATAAGGGCAGTGCTTAGAGATGGCTTCGAAAGAATAATAAAGAACCAAACTTTCCTATTCAATGAAGCATAAAAACCGAAATGATTATGAACCCACGTAAATTTGCAAACAATAATCACCCTAAATGAATCTGACCAATCATCCAGAAGGGTGAATTAAAGCAATAACTAAAACAAGTCACGGTGAAAGTAAATGCTGTGACGGAAATCAGTTCACATACAAAAGACCGATTAGAAAAAGGGAACTAGCATCATTAAAGTTTCCTTTCTCATGTTATACAAGGCACTAAACTCTTCCCCTACCTCTACCTCCCCCAAGTGCAACTGTTTCTCATATTGTACAATTCCAGCCTATTGTCCTCCTTTCCAATTTGGGTTGTTCCTTACATAACTGTATTCATTATTGTATTTTCCTGGTTCTATAAATCAATTTCAATTCATACAATGCATCAACGATATTCCAACTACAACACAATTTAAGGGACAGCAATAAAAAATTTAGGTCAAATAATGAAATTCAATGCATAGAACATACTGAAACATGTGTAATGTCAACCCAACAATATTTTTAGGATGGAGGGAGTAAATAACAAAATAAGATAATTAGTAAAACCCAAAGAACTTCACCAAAAACCAGAATCCAGATAAACATTCTACAGATAGCAGTTTGCCACATAATTTGGGCCCTTCTAGAATTGCTTAAGGTAGCCCGCTCAACAAAGTTATGGCCTAGTTGCGGGATCAAAAAAACATGCAAAACCCCAAATAAAACATAATAGTATTGTCTCAGAAAAACCAAATGTTGAAAATACAGAAAGCACCTACCAGCAAGCCCTTCCTGGAACCACTCCTGCAGTCGATTGTCAGAAGCAAAGCCCAGCGCCCTTTGCCGGTCAGATGGACTTCTGTTAAGATAAGCCTGTCTTCCACCCTTAACTGGAAGAGCTGGGGCCAAATCTCCTGGAACTGCTAGGCTAGTCTCAATCTTGTTTTTGGAAGGATCTTCATCAGATGCCATTGCTCTCTCAGTAGCCATGAAAGAATGGATTATCAAGTTGCCATCTATTTGTACGAGCTTATCATTCCTTGGTACATACAAGGAGGCAGCAAGGCTACCATTTACGGGAGCATGGTCATCCAGTCTATGCTCCGTATTCGGCTTTCCTCCATGACCACCATAGTAAGTTCCATTCACAAGTATTCGATCATGATGCTTCCCGTACAATTGATTATCAATGTTCGCAGATGTGCCAATCAATGCCTCATGAACACCTCCATACCTCACATTCATCAGGGGAACCAATCCGCCAAAGAGCAGTATAAAAAATACCAAACCCAAGAAACTCACACTTGCAACCTTCTTGGTTTTCACTTCTCTCGCCTTACTCTCAGTCTTCTTACTTCTCTTTGGTGCCGGCACAGCCTGCTGTGGCTTTAACTTGGGAATTGGAACAACTGGCACTTGTGACCCGTTCGGCTTTACCATGTAAGGTGACATACCGTAAGGCATCCACGGATACATCATTGGTGGTGGGTACATCCCTGCTGCTGGAGGGACCATTGAAGGTGGTGGCACCGAAACACCACTCAATTGTTGCCGCAATGTAGCATTTTCTGCCATTACATATGCAACTCGAGCATTCAAATCTTGAATAGTCGAGCTCATAATCCTCACCTTATCCTCCAACTCCTCAACAGCCTGCTTTTTCCTTTGCCTGGATAGCTGAGCACTTTCTCTATTCCTCATTAACCTGGCTATTCTCTTCTCGTCATCTTCATTCAAAATTTCACCCATACCAGCATTGTTATCAGCATTATCACTCAATCTAAATTTTGATTTCTGAACTTCACTGGTCTTTGTATCCCAGTTAGTTGCATCTTCATCTACCTTCTTCCTTTTCAAAGAAGAAATCTTACTCTTGCTACTACTATTATTATTATTATTGGTTGATCCTTCCAAGTTCAATTTATCAGCAACATTCAAATTTTTAACCGAACTATTCCCAGTATCAGGAGAATAAGTTGCTGAATTACCTGATAAGCAATTTCCAGAACCCCGAGACTCCGGCGAGTGGCAATTCAAATCCCTAGAATCAATCGACTCAGGCGAAGGCTTGGTAAAGCAGCCAGAAGCTTCCTGTCTTTGATCACCAGAAAATTGATTTATCCCCAAATCCTGTGACGGCTGCAAAACCTCCGCCGAAGAAGAGGAATTGGAAATCGTACAATCACCGTTGACATAAACATCCTGAAACTCCGGAGAGGTTTCTCTCTGTTGAGGAGGTAGGAACTGCGTCAAGCTAGAGTCGGGTCCACTTGGAATGAAGCTACCTGGCTCTAGAACATCCGATCCAGCAAGTAGATCGTCAACGGAAAAATCCAAGTCGAGGTCCAGATCGTCCAAATCGAAATCGATACCGTCCTGATCGAAAGAATCGAAATCGAAGGGATCGTTTAGGCCTTGGCTGAAAAAGGAAGGGTCTAGAGGTGGAACTGCGAGGCCGTCGTAATCACCGGCGTTGATAGCCGGATTCGACGGAGGTGATGGGTCGGTCGCAGCTACGTCGGCCATTTCGTTTCCTTTTTCTTCTATTATTTGGTTATCGCGACAAAATACCGAGTGAAATAGCAATCGATTTTTTACGCGCTAATTTCATACTTTCTGGAATTTTTTTTTTCACGGAATGGAATATTTTAGGTTGGATGAATACTTTATATTTGGGGCACTCAAAAAAAAATAGAAATAAAAGGTTTGATCATGCCAAGGGAAAAAGGGAAAAATCTTTGTAGACTAATAATACAGGTATGACACAACGGTGATCTGTATCGTTGATAATAATATATTTAAATTGATTAGATATAAATCTTATATGATCAATCTGCATGTATCATCATCATTATATTATTCGTCAGAATAATAATCAAGCATGCATATATCATTACTCATCTTTGTAAGGCATTGACGTCATAATCCTTATTTTATCCATAAAATAATTGTACATATTTTTATTTTACAATATCTCAATTCAAAACACTGCATTATGCTTATCTTTATCCTTATAACATTTCAAATACTATTAAATAATGTATATTCTACTTCACAACCATATTCTTACAGATTAAAATTTTATTATTTTACTCCAGCAGCATCCCTATCATTATCTCTATAATTTTTTTTTATAATTAAACATATTAGGGACATGAATAGTGCATCCTCAAATGTATGAATACACTATTCATATCACTAAAAAATAAATAGAGATAGAGACTCTGTCCTATAAGACTTTTGGATTTATAATTATATTATATCATTATTTTGAATATATAACACATTATGAAGACTATGTTGTGAATGCCCTAAGGATTTTCACCACAACATTGCACAAAGTAATTAAAAAAATACACATCATCATTTCTCGTGTTATGACAAATATGCATTGAGATTTATGATTAATGACCATAATAATAATATAGATTTATCATTATATATAATAAGTTAATTTATCATAATAAAACTAAATCAAACCGGCAAAACTGGTATCGTGAAAAGGGGCGGAGACACTTCTCCGGCCTCAATGCCGGCGGCCATCCCAACGACCTTTAAACTGTTAAAATAATTTTTTATACTCACATTTACTGACAATAAAGGTAAATTATTTAACTTCTTTAGGAGTCTATTTTTGTGGTGTGTACTAATTGAAGTTGTTTTTGTCCAAAACAACACACGCTAAAACAACAAAGTCGGCCGAAATATCTTTTCCTGTCCCTATTCATCTTTGCATAATGACATATAAATCATTTACAAATAGATTTAGTAGTATTAGATATATATACCTTAATAAGTATAATAAATATTATTATTATATACTGTATAAGTAAATCGAAATTTACAGAAAAGTCAAACAATTTCAATCTCCGATATGAAAGATTGGTGAATTTTGTAGGCAAAAGAGATAAGAAGCAAAAAGGGGTTTCCTCAACATTCCCTCTCTTTTTGTTTTTCCTTTTCTTCTTCCCTTGAAGAGAGCCAAAGTCTCTTCTTCTCCTTTGGGAGGAAGAAGACGACGTTTGTTTACCCTATAGATTAGCTAGCTAGCTAGCTAGCTTATCTGTATACAGTAATTCGACAGATATATATATACATATATGGATTCCGTATCGATTTCATCTTTATCTTTGTTGCCGGCGACGGCAACGCCCATGGCTATGGAGGCTGCTGCTGCTGCTGCTACTGCTACAGTTGAAAAGGAGGTGGCTGCTGCTGCTGATGGTTCTGTATCGTTGGTGGATCCGTTTTTGGTTGAGGCGCTTCAAAACCCTCGTCATCGACTTACAAGTGGGTGCTTGTTTTTTTGGGATGGATTTTGTGATTCAATTTAGCAAGTCTTTTCTTATTGATTTTGTTTGTTGCGTGATTTGTTGTTTGTTTTGTTGTGTTTGTGTGGAATTTAGGATTAAAGGTTGATGTATGAGTTTGGAATATAGCATTTCCTGGATTATGTTTATAGAGAGTTGCTCGATCTAGATTCTTAATTAGGAATTAGGGTTGTGAATTTTGTTCTTGGATTAGTTATTGTAAATTTTGTGAGCTGTGGATCTGGTCTCTAGCTTATTTCAGGTGCTTGTTTGTTTTTCTCCTTTTCAAAATTTAGTTATCCTTAAGGCATTTGTGGCCTTCCCCATCTGGCAAAGAAGTGTAGTTGAGTCCTGATATTCATTTCTTGTTTTTCACATTTGACCACTTGAAAGTCGATTCTAAGGTCTAAAGTTGATTGTTTCTGGGGTGGTGTTATGGTACAAGCTTATTGGTGCCACTAAATGCGTCCTTTCATTTTCACTGTAGTGTTCTGTTCATGGTCATACTATCTCAACACCCTCATCCACAAAACATGGTGGCGTTAGAATGGTTGTACAACTTATTTAAGCTTTAGAGGAGCCTTACAATTGCCTAATAGGCCTGACCAATGCACATTCCACTGTTTTTTTACATTCCCATGTTTTCTTATACCTGGTGCTTTTCTATTGGTCTGGCATCTTGTCAGTTCCTCCTGAGATTGGATAGTTCGCATTTATGCTTATTAGAACTACCTTGGTCTTCCATATAATTTATTCTCGCTTGCTTCATTGAAAAGCTTGTAAATGCATCCTCTTCGTCTCTTCTTGATTGCCCTAACAAACATCCAAAAAAAAGTCTGTTTTACATTTTCGTTTATTTAATTCAGTTTAGACTTTAGACCTCCTCCCCAGCTGAAGCAATCTTAGTTACTTCTTGTTCTCCTTCATTTAAGCTTAAATTTTAACAAAAGTTATCAAACACTTCTGCATTTGCTTCACTTATTGCCTTTTTAGCATGTTTCTTGTGCGACTTATATTTCTCCAGTTTTTCTTTGTTCCTGCATGAAGTGTCTTATTACTATCCCTCTTAGCTTTAAGTCATTTTATCCTCCCTGGTTGCCCAACTACATAGTTTGCATCATAAAATTCTCTTTAATGTAGTGAACTAGTTGTTATATTCTGTAGTGAATGGAGCTCCATGTAGATGCCTTATATACACTTGGCTGTCACTCGTGCTAATTTTGTGGATGCATTTCCTTTTCTATAAGCCATGCTTAATCGTTTTCGACTGTCGAGTTAGCATTTTTCGGTTTTCCAGAATTTATTATAACGTGACCTTTGCACATAGGAGACTATGGGAAGTTGGTATGAAAGGGGACGGAATTTTCTGTTTTCCTTTTACCGGCGCACATATTTTCTGTTTCCATTTCCAGCTAATTCTTTAACTTTTGTATTTGACTTTTCTCCAGTTCTGCGGATGGAACTCGATGTACAGAGGTTCTTACAGAACTCTGATTTGCAGCAGTTTGAATTCCAGGCTTTCCCTACTTCCTACCTGCGTCTTGCAGCACACCGAGTAGCTCAACACTATGGTTTGCAGACAATGGTACTGGATAATGTTGTAGATTGTCAGGGTATACGAATTTTGGTTAGAAAAAAACCTGAAAGTAAGTACCCTACTATCTGTTTGTCAGACATACCAGTTAAACAGCAGGAAAATGTCAAGTTTGAGCAGGTAAAAATTGTTCTCAAACAAAGGCCAAACAAAGAAAATGGTGCAGGTGAATTAGGATCAAAACGCAGTCCTGTCAGAACTGTCGAGGAGAGGAAGGAGGAATATGACAGGGCCCGGGCTCGCATTTTCAATAGTCAAAGTAGTTCGGAATCAGAGGATACATGGAGTAGAGTACCTTCTGACGAAAAGGGCTCCCATTTGGATGTAACAGATGACAGAAACTTCAGCTCAGTGGTAGATGTGGAAAAGAACATTGTTAAGGAAATTGGGTCATCTTCCAGGGTTGCTATTTTCAGGGACAGGGAGAAAGACCGCACAGATCCGGATTATGATAGAAGTTACGAAAGGTACTTGTAAGTTAAATTTTCATAGTCACAGCTTTCTCCCTCTTCGAATTCACTGCCAAATTTCTGATTCCTGTGAAGAATTATGGTTGAAAAACGGTAATCACGGTATGGTGTAGATATACTTCCCCTTTGTTTGAAATGCAACAGGTTGTCAATTATAGCTGCAATTTGTGTATGATAAAGCTGCATATTGAAAAATTACAACATGTAGTTGTTGAACTTGGAAACAAATCTTGGCCCGTTGTTAAAAATTGTTCTTTCAAGATTGTTCTTGGATGTTGTTGAAACACATGCATCATTTTGTTCTCCTTATTTTAGTATTTTGCTGTAGGATTCTCAGTTGCTCGTAAAATGACTTGTGTCTTGTTAAACTGATGTTAGGTATGTCAGGAATGCTCCTCCTACCCATCAAAACTTCAGCTTACCGCCATACGTACCGAATCTCCACCAGCCATATGTACATTATGATTCGGTTCATCCTCAGTTTGGTCTGATGCCAGGGACCCAAGCTCCTCCTCTCCACTACAGGAACCAAGCTTTGACCCCGTTTTGTGCAGGGGGATTGAGCTTGAGCCAACCAGCTAGGGATCCAGTATACTTCCAGTGGCCTACCCAGTCTATGATGTATGTCAATTCATATGATCAACTCCGACATTCCGTTTTTCAGGTAATCCAAATTTTCATTTATTGTTTTAGGGATGCTGTCAAAACTGTACAGTATACGTGTTTGAGTTGCGCGTGTTCTTATTTTATTCATGTTTTTTTTTTTTAAATTTTCAGGCACCATGCTATCAACAACCTCTGAGTTTTGATTACTCAATTCCATAGTAAGTCCAAAGATAGAAAGTGAAACTGATGGTTTGGACAATGTGGCATTTACCTTGTTTACTCGATATGGTTAAAAAACTCCATGTTTGTCATTAGTAGATCAAATCTTTAAAGACTTTTGTTATAGACTTTACTGTTTTGTTCTGTCAGTTTTGTTTTTGGCTTTGGATTTTTGGATCTCAAATCAAATGTACCGATTCGATTCTGCATCGTTGTCTTTGTACTGCATTTGGAGTTATTTTTACATATTTCTTCTTACCTCTTTCAAACTACATGCATTCCTTTTGTGACACAATTGATTGTGTATGTATATATGTTTCTATATAACACCACTAAACTGAAAATGATGAATACGAAATGATATCCAAATGGCTCGAACACTTGTTAAAATTTTAAATTGATGATTTATGCCGTGACGCCAACAGACAGAGGAAACAAATTATCTTGTAACTATCGTAAATAAGTTATATCAAATGACATGTATTAACATTTTTCTATTATCTTTTTACATGGTAGGAAAGAACGGAAACAAGGAAAAATGGAGTAGTAGTTTAATTGGCATGGTTTCTATTCAGGATCTTTTTATTTTCTTTTCTAATTTACATGTTACTCTTTCCGTTTCAATTTGTTTGTGACTTATTTCATTTATGGATATTTCAAAATAAGTACCATATAGATTAAAAAAAATAATAAGTACCATAACTAATATTTAGACTAAAAAATTCTTCTTCAATTCCTAAATACCCGCATAACTTAACGAATTAAACTTATAGCAAGATTATAAGCTCGTTTTTTAAACGATCGAACATGGGCTTACTCGCGAACATGCTTTTGTAGATAAAACAATGTACGACTTAACCCCGACAAATGAGATGATAAGTCATCCATTAAGCTAAACTCGAACACAAATTTGAACAAATTTTCTTTATCATTGAGCCGAGTTTGAACATAATTTTTGTTCGCTTATTACTTAAACGCTTATAACATCCCTTGACCTTTACGAACACAAGCTTAAGAAACAAATTATCGGTTCGGCTCGTTAAATTGTTCTGTTTTTTTTACGCACGCACAATGTCCCCATTAGAACTCAAACCCAGAATCTTCGTATTAATAACCACAGCACATACCGCTGGGCCAATGCTACCCGTTAAACTGTTCTACTAACAAGTAACAAGCACCCCCAACTTTTATTTATTTATTTTAATCCGACCATAACTCTGACATAGTGTAACATAACCAATAGATTTTTTAAATTATCACGTGGACCTCTGCCGATTAAAAAGGCTAAACCAAAATATCCGGTTTTTTTTTTCTTTCTATTTTGTAAAGACTATGATATATCTATAAAATACCCGTTAAACTGTTCTACTATTAAGTAACAAGCACCCTCCAACTATTTTTATTCAGAATTTTTATTTTGGTACGACCATAGCTCTAACATGGTGTATGATATATCTGTAAAATACCCGTTAAACTGTTCTACTAACAAGTAACAAGCACCCCCAAACTATTTTTTTCTGGTACGACCATAACTCTCATATGGAGTAACATAACCAATATATTTTTCAAATTATTACGAGGACCTCTACCGATTAAAAAAAAAACCAAAATATCAGTTTTTTTCCCTTTATATTTTTAAAGACTGATATGCTATATCCATAAAATTAATGATTTTTTGTTTTTCATAGAGAAAAAAAATATTCTACTGCTAGGATTTGAACCCAGACGACTCAAGAGATTTTGAATTGCCAAGAGCTACAGCAGAGGCTTTGCTCCCTCTACCGATTAAATAAACTAAACCAAAATATCAGTTTTTTTTCCTTTCTATTTTTAAAGACTGATATGATATATCCCCTAAGAAAACAAAAAAAAAAAAAAAAAAAATATCCTCCTACTTATATACAAAGAGAAGGGGGAGGGGGGTTGAGGGGAGAGGACACGTGGCATACATTTTGTTTTTTTTTCTCTTTCCTATATAACATATCATATATATATATATATCCTATCCTATCTCCTCTATGATACGTTTGTGTGTCCGAACGACCTCCGAAACCGCCTCCGATATTTTTTTTTTTATTTTTTTTATTCCTCTCTAGATCACATATATATATCCTACCCTATCTCCTCTACGATATTTTGTGTGTCCGAACGCCCTCCTCAACCGCCTCTGAACGACCTCCGAAGGAACGACCTTCGAATGACTGACCTCCGAAACCGCCTCCGATTTTTTTATTTTTTTATGACCTCCTCAACCGCCTCCGAACCCCCCTCCGAGCGACCGCCTCCGAACGACATCCTCCGACCCCCCCCCCCCCTGATTCAATATGAGCCCGATGAATTGGAAAAGAAGGCCAAGGACATGCCCAAAAGAAGCCTAGCGCAATTGCCAACACCCCTTGAAAACATGTCTGGACGGCGACGTCAACCACTTGAAAACATGCCTCCTCCGAACGACCTCCGAAACCGCCTCCGATTCTTTTTTCTTTTTTTTTTTCTAGATCACATATATATATCCTACCCTATCTCCTCTACGATATGTTTGTGTTTCCGAACGACCTCCTCAACCGCCTCAACCGCCTCCAATTTTTTTTTTCTTTTCTAGATCACATATATATATATCCTACCCTATCTCCTCTACGATATGTTTGTTTGTCCGACCGACCTCTGAACGACCTCCTCAACCGCCTCCGGATGACCACCTCCGAACGACCTCCGAAACCGCCTCCGATTTTATTTTTTTTCTAGATCATATATATATATCCTACCCTATCTCCTTTATGATACGTTTGTGTGTCCGAACAACCTCCTCAACCGCCTCCGAACGACCTCCGAAACCGCCTCCGACTCGACATGAGCCCGATGAATTGGAAAAGAAAGCCAAAGACGTGCCCAAAACAAGCCTAGCGCAATGCCTACCTCCCCTTGAAAACATGTCCGGACGGCCTCAGAAATCGGACAAGGCAACAGAAAAATCCCCCTTCTTCAGAAATCCTATGTCTTGTGCTACATTTTAGGTTGTCGCTCAATAAGCAATTATATGGGAGAGAGGTGGTTGACGAGGCCGTCTGGACATGTTTTCAAGGGGAGCTGAGCATTGCGCTAGGCTTCTTTTGGGCACGTCTTTGGCCTTCTTTTTCCAATTCACCGGGCTCACATTGAGTCGGAGGTGGTTGAGGAAGTCGTTCGGACATGCAACTAAGAGGAGATAGGCCTTGTGCTAGGCTTCTTTTGGGTACGTCCTCGGCCTTCTTTGCCACTTTATCGGCAACGCATTTTGAGTTAGACAATCGGCAACGCAAAACAATAATTGCGCACGATTTCAACGTGAAATATATATATATATATATATATATATATATATATATATATATATATATATATATACGCAAAAAAGAGGGAAAAACACACACACACAAACGTATCGTAAAGGAGATAAGATATGATATATATATAAGTGATATAGGAATGGGCAACATTTCCACTTGGCTTTAAAAAGTTTATCATAGTGCAATTACCTAACGTATCGTATGTGTAATTACCAAATATTACTCTTGTGTAGTCTCCTCATTTTGTCCTATCGCAAATTTTGCAGGCCTTGTCATTATCAACTTCCGTGCTTTAAAGGGTTGCTTGTTTTCCGTTTCTCAAATATTTACAATGATCTCTTCTGTACCAAATATATCCCTTATTATATCATGTTATACTTCACTCATGCCTGCAGTGGGCATACACCGTGCATTGCACGGTGTGAAATACTAGTATATCCATAAAATTGCTGATTTTTGTTTTTCATAAAGAAATATATTCCATTGCCGGGATTTGAACCCAGATTCAAGAGATTTTGAATTGCCAAGTGCTACAGTGGAGGCTTTGTTCAAAGTAGCAGTTTTAGATTTACATATAAATGAAATAATTATATGAGCGTGTGAGTCTTCCCACAGAAAACCTTGGAAAAAACTCCAAACCCCTAAAAATAGCTTTTTTTTTTAGGAAAAAATAGTGTATAGTCCACTTTTTCTCCTTTAATTAAATGCTAATCCAGCTTCAAATTATTAGTTGTATTAAAGATAAATAAATTCCACAGGACGAATATATCCCTATTTACCCATTCAAGTTGTTCAACCCCGCCTGGATAAAGTCGAGCCGGCCTTCTTCCAAACTTAGATTCTCCTCCACATTCCTCAAACACGTTTCTTTGTATGATTGGTGACTCATCAGAATTGGAGAGTTTTCCGGCCACCATAATTTAGGCGTCGGAGGCCTCATTTCTGACCCGTATTATCTTCATTTCTTTTTTTAATTTTGTTTGTTTGGCAGATTTGTAGATAAATAGCTTTAATTGTTGATTTCCAACCCCCCTTCCCCGTTTTACAGCCAGCATTTGTTCTTGATTGCAATAGCCGTATACAGTTTTACGCTTGCATTAGCTGCTAGTTTTTCTGTTAAAGTGCTCAGTTTAGTTGTATAATTTACTCAAAATTAACCCATTTCAGTGCTGTTTCGTAAAGGGAAAAAAATACCTTTAAGAATGTTGGGAGAGAAATGAAATTATTTGTAAAAAAACGATATTAATTACTTCAAATCATGCTTTGTGATGAGTTAAACATTTTATCCATTGTCAATCTACTTTTATTAGATGATTTTACTAATTACCGCAACTAAAGAACATTTTCTAGCAAATTTGTGATGAAGTGTTTGCACGAGGAAAGTAGAATCCTTGACACTCAGTGTGGTAATATAGACACTTTAGCCTACAACTTTATGCTTTTCACCGTCATTTAGGTAGCTTACGTACTAGTAAAATGCAATTGATTTACCATAGTGCAGTTGGGTGAACATCTGCAACTGTCAACTTTTCCGGCCTGTTTTAACGATGAATATTTTGAAATTGAGCTGGAGACCATGTTGAAATTTAATAAACCTGAAAGACGGCTGCCATTCATTTCCAGTTTTCTTCTAAAGGCCTTGTGGCTTCTCTCCTTTATGGTTTCTATTTATTTTTAATCTCCACTAATTCCTCCTACTACTTTTCATTTATCTTTGCTAATATACTTCATTTCTCCTCACTTACAACTTCTTTCAACTTATTGAAGTAGCCCTTTGAATTAAAGCGCCTTTAAATGGGCGCTTATATGAGCGTGATCTTGTGTTAGTGATCTTCATGTGCCTTGTATGATCATCATTACTCATATTGTGTGTCTTATATTAGCCTTATATGAGCCAGATATGATATTGTGTCCCTTGAATTAAGCCTTAAATGAGCCTTATATGTTGAATTAAGCCTTAAATGAGCCTGATACTGTGTACTGATATTGTGTACTAATACTATTTACTGATACTGTTTACTGATATTGTGTGCCTTATATGATACTGTTATATTGTATGCCTTATATGAGCTAGATTGTGTCCATTGAATTAAACCTTAAATGAGCCTTATATGAGCCAGATATGTGTGCCTTGAAGTGGTCACTTGAATTAAGCCTTAAATGAGCCTCGATCATCATTTCATCGATCATCGATATTGTATGCCTTATATGATGATCATCATTAGTGATATTGTATGCCTTATATGAGCCTTATATGAGTCATATATGATATTGTGTCCTTTGAATTAAGCCTTAAATGAGCCTTATATGAGCCAGATATGTGTGCCTTGAAGTAGTCACTTGAATTAAGACTTAAATGAGCCTGATATTGTTTAATGTTACTGATACTGTTTACTGATATTGTTTACTGATACCGTGTTAGTGTAAATGCTGCGATTAAATTCGGCTTTCAAAATACTACGTCGAAAAGGTATCAAATGAGGTCTCAAAATGAAGATAAAAAAAATATGAACTTTGGTGAAACAATTTTGATGATCGGTGTTCTAAATCAAAAGTTACGGTCGTGTATAAGAAAAATGCTCCGGTTAATGCAAAAAAATTTCCGGATGTTTGAAAAAAAAAAACGGAAGAAAAAACAAACAAAGAAACAACACCAAACCTGAAGGAAGCGGAATAAACTGAAGACATGCGCGCGTCTCGTTTAAAAGGGTATTTTTGTCCGTCTGAAATTGTTTGTCCTTTTTGCAACTAAAAAAAGGAGTGTGTCATATTTATTTATTTTGTAATCTTTTCTGTCCTTTTTCCTCAATCTCTTTTTTTTAAGGGTTTTCGTTGTCATGCAATATAAATTGAAAGAACGACGAGAAAAATTGCGACAAATATAATTTTTATTAATTTCAAAATTAGAGTGGGTACAATCTCTAACAATTTCACTATATCTACTGAATGCATTTGATTCTCCTTTGTTTTCTCTGAGGGTCTCAGGGACTTGTTTTCTGACTTTGTTGGTACTCTTCCAATTCGTGGGAAGAACGCCTTTGATTTATGGAAGATCTCCAGATTTATAATCTTCGATATTTGCTGAAGAGCTCCGGATATGGCGGATAATCTTCATTAGTTGGAGATGACTTGGATGCTTTCATGCTTCCTTGATCTTCTCCTTTGAATTCTCAAAGGGTCGCGATGACTTAGTCTCGGATTTTAGCGGTGCTCCTCCTATTTGTTGAGAAGATGACCTTTGTTTGTTGAAGAACTCCCGATAATGGTTCTAGAAAATCTTACTATATCACAATTCTATATTTTTTTCCATGATGCTGTAATTAGTATCTTCATGAATCTATTGTGACGTCATAATTCATGTAAAAAAAAAAAAACGATTTTACAGAGGTCCAAAGAGCACATTCTTCGACTTCTTGTATTTGACTTTTCAAATGTCAAGTATTAATGTGGTGCCCCAAACAAAATACAGACCCTTTTTTTCCTAGAAGAAAAGTTATATAAGGAGGCATTCAAATCACATGATTTACAATATTCAAACTTATTACCTCTACTCAAAACATAGCCAAAAAACCAATGCTATATGTGGCTTATACATTACATTGATGATACTCAAGTCAATAAACATGGAAACTTCCGACAACGGAAAATTCTAAGGTGAGACTCTATATGGAGAAAACACTTATGCGCTTTATCTGACCAGCAATAAACTTAAATATGGAGAGAGCTGACTTATGTCATGTTCTTCATTCTGCCACGCTTCATATTAAATCACATGTGTGGTCGAATGAAGCTCACACAGATCTCTCTCATATGAGAGTCTCCACCTTAGACTCTCCCGTGACAAAGATGTCATAGGAATTGGCTAAGTAGCTGATTACAAGATGCAAGTTTACCAAGATGTTTATATGAATTTGCTACGTACTTGATTACACATTACAAATGGCAGCTAGAAATATGAAGATGTTATAAAACTGGAAAATGAAAACATTAATAACATAACTCCAATTACAGATTTACACATTGCTCTGAAGCTAAAAACACAAGAACCCCAAACTTAATCATCCCCATTGGGAAATAAAGTGAGGGCTCTCCTTCCAATTCCATCACCGGTCTCTCGAACTGATCCCATGTCCTTATGATAAGATCCCATTACAGAGCTGTTGTTATGCACCGGTGCCCCCATAATCTGAACATGGGACTGTGATTGCCTTGACAAAAATGGATGATCAAACTGCCCATCTGGTGGTGATGTACCAAAATGCCTAATATGATGCTGAATCTGCTGACTGCCTATGGCCATTTGATGGTGGTGTGGCATTGCTGTAACAGAAACAAATGGCAAAAACTGGTTCGAATTAGGCCGACCCGGATGAAGAAAATGGGCAGGGACCGGTGAACTTGCAAATAAACTGTCTGTATCGGTCCCTGGCCCGAAAGCAGCTCCACTACCTATGCTATTGCTAGCACCACTGCCACTAGAAATCCCCTGCTGCATTCTTTTCAAATAAAGCCTATACTTCTGTAGATGGCTAGCCACGTTCTCGCGCGTGAGCCCATCAACGCTCATTATCTGCATTATAGTCTTTGGAACAGCGTTCTTGATTCCTAAGTGCGCCACAGCTTCCACAAATCTCTTGTGGAGCTGTGGCGTCCACACAAGCCGGGGCCGCTTCAGGGTCCTAGCAGGCTCCTCCTCTCCTCCTGCTTCTCCTGAGCCGGCCCCCCCTCCTCCTGCTTCTCCTGAGCCGGCCCCCCCTCCTCCTCCTCCTCCCCCGCCGCCAGATGACTCAAACTCTCCCGAAGAGTTGGGCTGTGAGGATGGAGTATCCTGTGGAGGTAGCCGCGACGGCTGCGGTTGGAGGCGGACCTGGTGGTGGTGGTGACGACGACGTGGGCTAGTGGGATTTCGGATGTCGAAAGCCATAGCTAAATCGGGTGTGATTAAGGTCTGAGTTAAAGAAATCAATTCGTCTGGAGAAGGGAGATCTTCATCCCATTTAGCAAACCAATTGGATTCATCATCCCTCATTTTTTTTCACTATAATTTTACTCAAAATTAAGAAAGAAGCAAAATCACACAAAGTTACAAACTTTCTGGGGTGAATTCTTCATTATTGAGTAGGTTCAAAACAGAAGAACCAATTATTGACAAAGACTTTAGATTGGTCAACACATAGTAGCCAGCTTATAAAACGTGAAGAAAAAAAAAAAGTAAACGATTCAACAGATATAGGATGGGCTTTAATTTGTCAAGTAACAAAAAATAAAAAGTGAGTGGAAAAAGGGAGGAGCATAGGGAAGATTTTTGTGGGTGTGAAGAAGAAGGTGGGTGAGGGGGTAGGGGGAGGGAGGGAGGGAGGGGTGTTCGAGGTGGATCTTATTTCTTTCTTTTCAGCTGTTATTGCTGCAGATGCTTTCTCTAGGATTTTTATTACTAGGTTAGTTACACGAATGGACACAACTTCTTTAAAACTGTTTTTCTTTTTTAACGGGAAAATGCTACATCCACTATATGAAGATATAGTGGATGATATAGTGGATGATGTAGTCCACAGATTGGAGAGAGAAATATTTTTTTTTTATGGGTCCTGACTAAATGTATGGTGTGGATGATGTTGTGGAGATAGATGGTGTGGATGTAGCACTACCGTTTTTAACGAGTCACTCTACCATCACATAGTTTAAGTTTGTGTTATATACAGAGACAAATTTTATCTTTGTCTCAAAATATAAAACAGTTAAATTAACCTAGTGCCTCTACTCTCACGTGTCCTAATAACTTCGAGTTATGAAATTATTTATTCCAAAAAAAAGCGAAAGAAAGTTTCTCACTTTACTTTATTGAACCTCCACACTCCACCTTCCGGTTAAAATATAAGTTATTCTATATTTTTAGATTTGTTCATCAATATAAGTCATTCTACATTACCAATACAGCTTTTATTGCCACTTTCTTTATTTTACCATTAATTTATTATCAATTTAACAAATTTTCTTTTTTAACAACTATTGCATTAATAATAGTTGATGTTATTTAAGATATTTAACCCTCAAATTTATAACATTCAATTATTTATTTAATCTATGTGAAAACTCCGATGATGACTTATATTATTGATTATAGTGTATCATTATCAATGGGGTGGGGATTAGGGAAGTTTTGTTTTAGATAAATTCCCCTTAATGCCTCATTTACCCAAATAATTAATTAAAGTAAATATAATCTTAGGTTTATTCTTAAAGAACACCCAAGTTTACTATTTTACCCTCAATTGAAAAATCAAGATATATTACATAAAAACATGTTCGCCTCAACAACAAAAAAAAAAAAAAAAAAAAAAAAAAAAAAAAAAAAAAATCATTGACCTGTCACCAAATTATGCATCAATCAAAGAGCTCATAGTGATCAACACTTTAAAATAACTAGAAAGTCTTTACTCTTTAGAGTGGAGCCTATAAATTAGGGTGTTATTTTTAAAGCACCCTCTAAAGCATCTTCCAAAGTATACTTATTATATTGATGATGTATGTTAATCGAATATATAAGAATTAAGTTCGTCAAATTACAACTTAATGTTTTAGATCAAATTGTTCCTTCTTTAATCTCATGTGGTGGACAAATATAATAATGCATATTAATTAATTAGTGGATAGAGTTATCTCTGATTAAAAGAGTATTTTTAGATGCTCGACTAGGTTAGTGGAGAGTTAGGTTGCTAGCTACAGGATAAAAAAACCATGCTATTCTTCATCATGCTATTTTTATAGGGACATGTGTGTATATGCTATCCCTTGACAATCAAAGGAATCTTTCTCTCAATTGAGCTTTAAAAATGGGATTACATTAACGGGGTGATTACGATGCAGTGAAATTCGCTTATCAGACTCGATGTCGGTTTGATTATATTATCATATGTATATAAGATAAAAACTTTTTTGTCTTATATACACGCTGCAATCATCCGACTACCGAGCTTTAATGAGACTTCGCTCGAGGATTTTGCATCATTAAACAAAAACAATTTATAAACTCTAACCTATATGCAAAACTAACTCCTAACCGGCCGAATATCGGGTAATTGCTAGTAAAGCGGGATAAGTAAAGTCGATCCACACTAATTGGGATGTTGAATCTAATCTTATTAATTTCTTTCAATTGTTACTTACGAAAACAAATAAACGAAAGAACAAACATAAAAACACATAGAAAAATAAACATAAGCTAAGAATAATAAAAACGACCTAAACCAAAGATACATGGGATTAAACATTACGCAAACTAAGTGATTTCAATCCAAGTTCATCTCATGATTTTAATTCGATATTGTGGTTTCACCTTTACACGAGATACGAACTCCTAATTCCTTAGTGAATTCAATTATCGATCTCTCCTCTCCCGAATGTTGAAGACCAATTTCATACAAAACGAAGGTGTAGATTCAAGTTAACTCTCGTATTTTAGAATCTAGCAACCTAGATAATTAACCAATTAATTTGTCATAAATTAACGATTAAAGATCTTATCTTCCTATGGTGATCTAGCCTAACAACGATTCTCATCTACGTTAGACAACAATTAGCAACCGATCTCTCGATCTAGTCACACAATAGCATCATAAAGCGCATAGAAAAATACAAAACGAATTAAAGCTCATGAAAACAAAACAAGGATTGAATAAATTAAAAAGGATAAAACTCACATTGTTTGATACAATGGATGATCTCCATGATTCAACAAAAGAAAATAAACATCCTAATCTAACCCGGATCACCCGAGCACAAGGCTCGGGTGACCGGCCTTGAATGCCCCAGACTGCGGCTGCTGAGTAATATTTTGGTGTATGAGAAATTCTGATGTAATTAGGGTTGGGGCGATGCGGCTTTATATAGATTTCTAAGTCGGCCGTGGACGCCCGTCTGGAGTGTCTGGACGCCCGTCCAGGATGCTTTTGAACATCCTGAATCGATTTCCTTTTTCTGGACGCTCGTTCAGTATTTATGGACGTCCGTTTGATCTGGACGCAACTTCAGACGCCAGTCTGCTGCACGTCCAAACTCTCTGTTCTGATTTTGCCAACCTGCGCCTGTCCATCTTTTCAGACGCCCGTCCACTATGGACGGACCTTGAACGTTCGTTCACTGGCTTGATCTTCGATTTTCTTCTATCTTTATCCTTTCCTTCCATCTTTATCTCCTCTCCATCATATAAATCTTCAGTTAATTCATTTTTAAATCCTCTTCTAATCCATATCTCGTGTATCTACAATAATAAAAAACATACCAAAGCGTAACATAACTCCAAAATAACATAAAATCACAATTTAAGCACATAATTCGTTACGTTTTGCAATTTAACTATTAAAAACACCATTTGCTCAATATTTCAATATAAAGCTCGATTTTTATGAGAAATATACGAATATGGAGAGAATTGTTACAAAATATATCATTATAAAACGTATAAAATCACCCTTAACAACTCCCCGCATCAGAATTACCCTACATTAATGTTTCGAAATAAAAAATTGGAATTATATTAAGAGTGGTTTACTCATTTTGAGGAATGAGATTTGACATTATTAGATCAGGATTACTTTAAAGGATTGTCTTCGCCGGTTGTTGAGGACAAATTTTAAAATACAACTATTACAACACAAGGTTATACCAAATAACATATATTATAACTTTTCATTTTCAACACCTCACACTAGATAAAAATGTATTATGTGAAACAAGTACAAATTAAAAAACTCTAATATATATAAATTATATTTGGTATAATTTTTCTACAACCGTTGCACCATAAAAACTATCGATGTCCAGAGATATAACTTAAAATATTGTGTCTTTTGTGTTTTGTATTGTTCATTGGACTGAGGTAAGTGCATGGATAAGGGGGCTAAACTCACCCGATGAAAAAAAAAAGAATCTACATCAAAAAGTTTATATAAAACAATTTAACTCATCAAAACATCTTATTTGAGTCTGCCTAATTGTCCAAATATAATCTATTATCCCATATGAGTTCCAATTCATGGTTCCGTCAATCATTTCTATTTTAGTTAGATGGGTTGTTTATCCTTCATCCTTTCTTCTTCTTTTTTTAACTTTTTAATAACAAAAGAAACAAAAACCACTCGACAGTTCGAAGAATAATACTAGTCACAAAATAAATATTTTAGCATTTTTGTATTGATCTTTGATAAATTTAGAAATTTTAAATCTATGAAAGAAAAGAAAGATTGGGATTTATAATTCCAAGAATAGTACTTGTTACAAAATAAATTATTGCAATATAACGACACAATATATTTACATCAATAATGATTTTTTTTTTATAACAATACACCAATAATGATTGTATGAGACATAAAGATTGATACGAAACTAGCAGGTCAATTAGTTCAATTTACTTAGATATTTTTTTTATTTAATTTATAACCAAACTAGATTTGCACAATTATTGTTACGAATAAAAACAAAAACATATGAACACAACATCAGCTAGGTAGTGGTGTTTTCTTGAATGTTGATAGTGTTTGTTGAATTATTGAATGAGTGGGACTAACAAAAAAAATTAAAGGACCTGATCAATCACATCTGTTTTATTGTTTGTAGCGTCAAATCCTTCCTTGTAGTCCCATGTTTTTTGCTTTGCATTTCGATTTGTGCTTTTCATTAAAGCAGTAGACAATGAATCTGGGATTCATGGGATGTGACAATTTTTCTAATTTTATTTATTTATTTATTCTGCATTATATCAAGTACCTCATCATAATCCACTTTTCTCCGTTTTCACCGGCACTTCTTTCAGACTTACTTCATTTGAAGAGTATGTTATCGCATCTGACGTATCATAATTTGTAACAAATCAATTATATTTTGTAGTTAGGATGAATCTCTTTTATTTTTCACGTCGCAATACCAAGAAGTTATAATTCAATACGATACTTCTGATAACCTAGACAATATTATACCAAAAATTATCATTATATAAGAAAAAAAGTAGACATAGAATGAAATTTTTTCGGGTTACAAAAAATGGATTTAATTATAATTGAAAATTTATTTTGATTATTGTAGCATGCGTTTTGTGAAAGCAATATATGGTGTATAAGTTTATTAATGAAGTATGTAACTATTATAGTATTAAAGATGTTCAGAGTTGATGTTCACACCCGTGCATGGATGTTCAGAGTTATATGGGGTCCTTATACACGGACCGTGCATGGTCAAACTTATTTCCTTACTTTGTGGATGATTTTAGTAGATTTGATTGGATTTTCTTAATGAAACACAAATCAGAAGCTAGGTCTGTTCATGCTGAACTTTTGTGCTTATATGAAAACTTCGGTTTAACAAAGAGATTAAGGTGATTAGGTCGACAATGGTCGGGAGTTTAATATGCCTCGCTTTTACAATGCTAAGGGCATAATTCATCGAGATCTCGTGTTGATACACCTCAAAGAAAATGGGGTAGTGAAAAGAAAGTATCAACATATTTTGAATGTAGGATGAGCCTCAAAATTACGACCTGGTTTGCCTACAAAGTTTTGGGGTTACTTGTGTTCTTCATGCCATGTTCTTGATAAATATATCTTCTACACCTTTGTTAGATAACAAAACTCCATAAGAGATTTTATATTCTCAAAAAACCAGATTACTCTCAATTGAAGATGTTTGGTTGCTTGACCTTTGTTAGTACACCTGTCATCCACAAAGGAAAGTTTGAACCAAGGAGCATAAAATGTTTCTATCTAGGGATTGCAGATGGTACAAAAGGACATTATGCTCTTGACATCAGCAAGAATAACATTTTCATCTTCAGAGATACAAGGTTTTTTGAACTTGTTTTTCGTTACAATAAGGAAGTCAAATCTACTTCTAATTTTACAAAACCTCATTTATCTGTTTTGGTTTCCACAGATCATCCATGAAGTGTGGTTGTACACCAACATTCAAATGATCATAGTGCTAATGTTCCAAATGAGTCAGTGCATGTAGATCCATCTGTTGGACAACAACTAGATGAAACCACTACTGTTAGAAGGTCCAATAGAACAATAGTATAGCCATGAAGAATTTCCGGTGTAATATGAAAACACCACACAAGATTGACAAGTTTGATAGTGACACTCACTTATCATATCAGTACGAAGTCTTCTTATCCAATTATGCTCACGAAACTTAACCAAAGATTTTTTAGGAAGCATTGAAATATCACAAATGGCAGAAAGCAATGCAGGAAGATATAGATGCACTGGAAAGAACCAATACTTGGAAATTGGTCAGTCTTCTAGAAGGAAAAGTACCTATAAGATCATCTAGATACCTTTTCCCCGGTATCCAAAACCACAACTATTAGGACATTGCTAACGATTGCTGCCATGAAAGGTTGGCATCTTCATCAACTAGATGTGAACAATGTTTTTTTTGCATGGGGAATTGGATGAGGAAGTGTATATGACAGTTCCCTAAGGATACGAGACAAATGGAGAGTATATGGTATGCAAACTCATTAAGTCACTTTATGGACTTAAACAAGCGATCAGACAAAGGAATGTCAAGTTGACAAATGCTCTTCTTCAACTAGGTTTTAAGCAATCTTCCAATGATCACAATATGTTTGCCAAAGGCTCATGTGACACTATGATCACACGTCTAGTATATTTAGATGACATCATAGTTGTCAATGGCAGTCTGACCTTGATACAAGAGCTTAAAGACTATCTTCATGATAAATTCACTATCAAGAATCTTTGAGAGCTAAAGTTTTTTTCCCTGGGATTAGAGGTGGCAAGGTCAAAATCTTCAATCATGTTAACACATAGAAAGTGATGTCTTGATTTATCCACATAATATGGTTATTTATGATGCAAACCAAGTCGAACACCTATGAACACATCCAAAAGACTCAAGAATGGAGATTCTCTCTTGCTGCCAGACAATTCTTACTACAGATATTTAGTTTGAAAGCTTTTGTATTTCAGTCTTACAAGACCTGATAATACATTTGCTACACAACAATTGAGTCAATTTCTTTCTCAACCTACTGAATTGCATCTCCAGACTGCACAAAAACTTCTGAGGTATTTTAAAGGAGCAGCAGGACAAGGTTTGTTCTTCCCTGCTATTTCAAATGCAATCCTAAAGACCTGTTCAAATTCAAATGGACTGGTTGGCCATTTACCAGAAGATCTGTCACAGGCTATAGTAATTTTCTTGGAGGTTCCCAAGTTTTTAGGAGACCAAGAAGCAAGCCACAGTCTCTAAGAGTTCTTCTGAGGCAGAGTACAGGGCTCTTGCCATGCCCACAACTGAGAATCGGTATTTGCTATACATTCTAAAATATTTCCAGATTGAACATCCTCATGATGTTCCCACTTTCTATGATAATGATAGTGCCAACTACATCGTGGAGAATTCAGTCTTCCATTAGAGGACTAAGCACATAGAAATTCATTGTCATTTCATTAGATAGGAGTTTCAAGCTGGATTAGTCAAGCCTATGCCAATTTCCACTAAGCAACAACTAACATATATCTTGACCAAGCTATTGGAAGGTCCTTTATTCCATCATATGCTTCAGCCTTATCCAATCCACAATATCCGCTCTCCTTATATGCTCAGTATTATCCAATCCACAATATATATCCAGCTTGAGAGGGAGTATTACAGTATTAAATATGTTCAGAGTTGATGTTCACAATTGATGGATGTTCAGAAGTTCTTAGTTGTTCACATCAAACACCTTGTGTTTGATATGTCGTTATAGTAATTTAGTAAGTTAGAAGCGGTTGTAACTTCCCTTGAATTTGATATCACACTTACTAATAGTATATATATGGTGTGATATAAGCCGTAAGGAAGGCTATTCGATTGATCTAAGCCAGATTTATTGTGTAATTTTAATTTCCACATATTCCTGCACTATTGATTCTATTTTCCGTCATTAATGAAGTTCATTTTCAACTTCCAATTTTCTTTGATTCATTTCGATAGAATTTGCTATTCTTCTATAGATAGAATTCATGATTGGATCATGAATTTCTACGGTAACTAATTACAATAATGATAATGGAAATCTAATAGATACAAAGATACACATTATACCATGCATATAATTAAGACTACAACGTGTATATATACTCATGTTGCAGGTTAGGTGGTGTCGCGGGCTAGAAAGACAAAATAAGATACAAAACGGGAAAAAAAAAACAAGAGAAAAGATAGTGGTTGGTTGAGGAAAAACGCGCGCGTATTCTACACGTGTTCACTACATGTTGCTACAACCACATGTAGTAACACATGTAGTAACATGCGCATTTTTATCCTTCCCAACCACTATCTTTTTTTCTTGTCCTTTTTTCTCATTTTAGATTAAAAACAGTACTCCACAACCTTTAACTTTAGGTTTTTATAGTGATTGTATAATAATGTGTATATATACGAAATTGGCGGGAAGGTCCTACGTACGTGCTGGTATGGAGGCTTTTAGTCATACGGCCAATATGGAAGCAGAGGATCACGCCCTTTATGTTGTATCAACCTGAACTTGAGCGTAATGTGATTATTGAAACTGATTCTCAGGTTCTTGTTAATGTTAACGAAGTCACATATTACTTAGGTAAAGAAGCTGGCTGCACTCAAGTCACTCAGAATTGGTAGGATCCTTTTGTTAATGATAATGAAGTTGCGGATTACTTAGGTAAAGAAGCTAGCCGCGCTCAAGTCACTTAGAATTGGTCGGATCCTTGCAACCTGGAACCCGCTAGCTCGCTTTGGGGGTTTCCTTAAGATTCTGATTTTTCCACACTGGGATTGTCACCTTAAGGTTTTAAGAAGGCAAGATTAACGTTGATGACCAATCAAAATTTTGGGGCGGACCAGGGGAAAAGCATGTGAAAAACTCTTCTTGTCTAACAATAGCAAGTAAAGGCTCAATTAAGAATTTAAGAACAAAGACCAGCATATATTCTTCTATTACAACCAACATTTAGGCAAAAACAAAAAAACTAATGCCTATAGTTGATGTTTTAATAATTAGTAAGAATAAAATGAAAAAAAAAAAAAAACTGATTAAAAATAGCAAGCCACACAAATAATGAATTTTAAATAATACTCACACTTGAAAGCTTTACCTCTATAATCACACACTAACCAGAAATAAAAAATAGAATATTAGAAAATCAGTTAAATTTAAAGAAGAGCATCATCGTCTGGTCCAGCAAGCATGACCTGCCAATTATGAATTATCAATTACAATATACCCATAAAAATATACTCACAATCACAAACATAATTTACTTCGACACGACCCCTCAAATATGAACTCGTAGCAGAAAGACCAAGTCAAGCAAAACCAAAAAAAGAAGCCCACACTCGAACGATATAAGTAGGAAGACAATGTCGACACAGAGGTCTGAACGTATAACTTCTTGTTCTGATACCATGTTTAATTACCATCTCTCCCAAAATCTTGAGCGGTTGAGAGATGGTAATTTGACATAAAGCAACATCAGGTGGAAGAGTATGATGCATCCAACTCACCGAATACCCCTTTACTATGTGAGAGAGGGTGAGTAAGAATACGTCAATACCCTTCCACCTGGTATATACCCAATCGCACCATAATTCTTCGGGCCAACACCCTTCCCTAGCCTAAAGGGCACCACCACATTGTCGGCCGAATGTTGATTGTAGAGTTGAGAATCGACTTTCACCCGGTTGATTGTGATAATCGACCACTTCTCAACTTTAGAATCAACTATGCAAAATGTCGATTGTGTTGTTGTGATGCCACAAAAACAATAGATTTGTTGTAGTGACATTAAAGATGTCCTTCCCTAAATGGTGTAATGAAAAATCACAAAGGAAAGCATAAAAAGAAAGGCCAAAGCCTATACTCACATTACAGTCAGAAGCATATTTCCTTGCAAGAATTAGGGCACCATTTCTTACTTTCTCAGATTCAAACACCAAAACAAAGGATTGTCCTTTCCTTGGTTGCCAATACAATGTCTTTGCAGCTGAATTCCCCCCTCCTCGGAATCCGCATAGCTAAATTTGAAGAAAAAAACAACACTTTAAACAACCATGAAAAGACTCAGATTCGTTTTTTTTTACACGAAAAAACAGCTAAGAACCGAGTTTTTTTCTTTTCCTCATACAATCATGTATAGACTATATCGATAAGTGATCTGTAAATACGCGTATAATTGTTGCAGTACCTGCATAGATCCAGAATAAGAGTCCCTGGCCTTTGTAATCCATCCTTTACAAAGTTTCAACCTCGTTTTACCGACATGGAACGAATGTGCAGAATGTGAAGAATAGTTCTTCCCATTCATTTGAGAAACAAACACCTGTAACAAATAGGATTCATTATTATTAATCAAAAACTGAATCATAAAAGACAAATCGCATTCAAAGCAATGCCTTCTTCGTTTATTAAAGGATCGTTAATTTCTAATAGTCGATATTCTAAGATCGACTTACAGAGAATTCGAAGTTTGCCTTCCGTGAAAGTGTATCAACATACTTCTCCAATCCAGAAGCTGTTGAAAACGAATTAGTTTTCTGAAATTGCTAAGTATAATACTAAGTATAATACGGGCAAATGTGATAAGCAGTTATGGATAACTTGACAGGTTTATAATGAAAATATTACCTGGATTAATAGGACCAGCAGTTATAACCGATACCTTTTGGCCATTGAAAAGTATATCTACCTCTAAAACTCTTCCAACATCGATTGGCTCCGGGGCATAACTTCCTTTATCAGCACCTATTGAAAAGTAGGTCAAAAAAGTAGGTTATTATGGCAACACACCCTTCAAGTGTGGGCCCCATAAAGGCATACAAAGGGTACAATAAGGAGGCCTAAGATTATAGCATATATTGCTGAAATCACTAGATTTCTTGCGCCAGAAGATAAAACTCGTACCTACAATCGGCTCCCTTCTACTGCATTTAGATGATAAACGAAACCACTGAATCGAACATTTTGAAAGCTCTACTGCATCATCTGAGCACCCCTGAATTCTCAGAATGGAACCCAAAGTGTCAGAACCATTGATCTTATGTTGTTGAAGTTTGTTCTCCTCTGCTTTCTTTTTCAGTGCCAACTGTAAAATGCTCAAGACACCACATAAACATTTTAGGAAAAAACCGAGAGACGAGGGGCTTGCAAATGTGTACATCGATCATGCGTAACTAACAATATTGTGTATAATGTTCACTTCACACTTCCCACTTCCACTCAGTTTACAGATGTAGCAGACTAATGTGTTGCAGTATAAGATACACATCGAACAAAACGAGCATTCACATGAAGAAATTCCTAAGATTTGATTTCCCAACACAAGCCCGAATGACCAAGTAAGAAGCCCGAAGAAAAAGAAAAAAAAAATAAAAAGGAATATTCAGCTACCTCTCTTTGAAGATTAAATGCAACAGTATTCTTCTCTCGGATTTGAATTCTTAGTGCTTGAACTTCATGCTCCATGTCCATCACCTAAATAATAAAAGAGAATACTCGAATGAGGTCCTTAGGACTCGAACTAGAATACTCGGGTCCAATGTGACTGCAGAATAACCAGTTGGGCAAAAGAAAAAAAAGGCATTAACATATCAAATGACACGAAGAAACGGAGGAACATACCTTGCTGGGCTGATGCTTGAGTCTGATTCTTCTTGCTTCTTGAACCTCTTCTATTAACTCCTCCATTTCCTAATCCACCATAAGGAAACAAGATGCTCTTCGTATTCAGATGCAAGAATTCAAACATACGCGTGAACACTTAATCGTGAAGAATAATAAGTAATCTGAGACATCAATTCATGCTTGAAAAAATCACCCCATTAACAAGAATTTTTTTTTTTAGTAATGGTGGATCGAATAATGGCTCCAAACAAACCTGTTTCCCAGAAGATTGGTTTACTCTTTCTTGCTCCTCCAAGGCCTCCCCAATCCTCAGGACAACCGATCTCGCGCTCTCGATTTCAGCACATGCAAAAGATCTTTCTTGGTTAACCAGTCTTTTAGCATCTTCTGAAGCCTGAATTTCATGTGAAATCTATTAGCATATTCATGAAGGATCATACAGAGATCAAACAAGAATACAAAAAAGAAAACGGAAAGACCTGCTTGAGGAAATTCACAAGCTTTTTGACTTCAAATTTCTCTTGAATCAACTCTCCTTCTTCATGTGTTAGTTTAACTGCCAATGCTTCCACCTTTAATAAACGAAAATTACATTGTTAAAACGATCAAACTTAGATGCGTGCACAGTTATTCCTTAAACTCGAAGTTTATAAATTGAAAAACTAATAGGCATGAAAAATGAAAAACAAAATATCTCCAAGCGCCGGAAAAACGTAAAACAGAAACTTTATTCACTAGAATCCAAAGATGTATGCAACCATATGAAAGTATAGTTGTGATATCACTAGTAAAATACTAACCATTGAAATGGCTTTTTCCACATCATCCTTGTTTCGCCCTGTAACCCTTCCTTTCAAATACTCAAGTGCATCCCTCAGCTTCTTCAGAAGAACGTGTCCCTCCAACGAAGCCGATTCTCTTAGCTTAGCCTGTATATTACACACAAACAAAACTCATTATTCGACTTTTATCATAAATCCTCATTACATTTATCTCTTTTTTCACTACTAAACCAGAATTAACCACATAACTCGGTTCATAACCATAAACGAAAGCATTTAAGTATAAAAAAAAAAAAAACCTCATCAGACAACTTAGCAGCAGAGGAGAGATTCTTGTCGAATTTGATAGCCAGGTCACGCACAGACAGACGCTTATGTTGTTCTGTTAACTGGGTGGTTTCTTGTGATATAACATCCTTCAATGGTGGACCTTTGTTGATCTCTTCAATTACCTCCAAGATCTGATTGTCAGGCCCTAACTTATACTTGGGAAATTGGTTAGACACAAAACTCACATCTGCTGACACTGATTCAACCTTCTGCATTTCCACTTCACCACCGATTACTGGGGCTACCCTAGTCATTTTTCTCGAAATCGCTATCCTGTGAATAAAAATACCAAATTCATCACGGAGGATATAGGTATATAAATGCAGGGTAATGAGGCTATAAAAATATTATACAAGATAAAGAAGGGTCAACTAGTTCTGGAATCAAGAACATACAATGCACCTAGCCAAATGGTCAGAACTTAAATTAGGAAACTAATCGAAGAATGAAGATTACTTGCATCTTACTACAGGAAAATCAATACTTAGCCCAGATTTTTATCAAAGAAAAGGAAACAAATTAAATTCAAACGATTCCCTGTTTGAGTAATTAAACACCCTGACATAAAAAAGATTATATACATCACATTCCAAACCCAAAATTAATTATTAGTAAAAACATACCAACACCCCTCACAGAAACGTATTTCATTCGCCAAATTTCACTCTTTAAGAAAAAAAAATCCCTTTAAGCAAGAATAGAAGCAAAGTTGCGTATAGAAAGCCAGAAATATTCCCAAAAGTAGGCTGATTAATTCTTTTAATCACAATTAAAACCACAATTAAGATCCCATTCCTTAAACTCAAGCAACAAACCGGAAAAAAATACCCCCACCACCCTTCTTAACACAACCTACAATAAAGGGACAAAAATTAAACTTATTTTCCAAAATCAGTAAATGTAGAACTCGGGTTTTTGGGAGGTGGATTCATCTGAACTTAGATTCATCACAAGAAAAAATGGGTCACCTAAAAAGCTTCAAACAAACAACAGCCCAGATAAGCAGTCAACAAGAACAAAACTTTAAGAACAAAAATCGAGTCAACTAACTTACAGGTATGACAATGCAAGCAAACACTAGAGCAAGAAATGTGACATGCTGAAATAATCTTCAAAAACAAAGTTGAGAGAAAATGGAGAGGAGAAGCTAATGATGCAAGCAAGTAGCAAGCTGATGAAGTACTATTATCATCTTTGGCCCATGTAGGGGGGGTGGGTGTAGGATATTAAGAAATGCTTTAGAAAAGCAAAGGGGGGGGAGTGGACTGAAAAGGAAAAGCTGGTAAAGCTTGAGCTGTTTGTTGGGGGAGTTAGATACCATACCAAGTGATCATTTACCAGACCAACACCTCCTCCTTTCCCTTTCACACTTTTCTTGTTTTAAGTCCTACAAATTTCATGTATTATTTTATTTATCTTTCTCATTTTCATTCTTCTCCTAATAATTTTCACTTCAGTTTTTTATTTAACTTTCATTAGGATTCTGTTAGAAATCCATATATGCACTGACTTGACTAAGCAAAATAAATTCATCCGGTACAATGGCTTTTAATGATGACACGAGACATCCTTGTCAATAGACATCATCATCATTCTGTGAAAAAGGTCACGGTTTAATAGTTCAGATACATCCACTATTTTTTCAACCACAACATCTTACACAACATAATCAACATCACATATTTTATTGGGACCCATCACAAAAAATAATTGATCATTTTAATCAAGATCTACCACACATGTAGTGGTTTGTACACTACACAAAAGTGTAGTGCACATATCATTATTCTTAATAGTTAAAGAATTCTGATACTGCAGCAACAAAATGATCACAATAAATATACAACATATTTTTACATTATTGATGAGCACTCAACATAGATACTTTAAATTCTTAAAAAAAATTATTTTAGAGATTTCGATAAAATAATACTACAACAGATACTTTATTTTTTACACAAAAATATAGATATGTAAAATTTTCTTTATATCCACCGCATTTATCAAGATTTTGTGAATTATCAATTATATCTATTGGATTATGTAAAATAAAGAATCGATGCATTTAATCTTGGATAAAAATTCTGTAAATTACAAAAACGTGTATTTAAAACTGTAAATTATAGTATTCGTTAAGATGATCTTATGCGGGTATTGATTCTTATTATCCCCTAAAAATCAATAGAGTAATGATACATTCATTACTCTTTTTAGCACAACATCATACACAACACAATCTACACCATTCATTTTGTGGGGACCCATCACAATAAATTTAAAATCCTTTTAATCCATTGCACTACAACATGTAGTGAAAAATGCACTACACATTTGTATAGTACACATATCATTTCCCAAATCAATAATACAAAAGTGTTTTGTGACTATTTTGTTTTGACAGAAACATTTCTCACAATAATAAAAAATCATACAGTAAACTAAATTTAGAGGAAATATTTTTGTGGTGTCTCCACACATATGGAGACACCGTATGATTTGATATGAACCAATAGTTTCATTCTGAATTTAAAATATGTGGTTCTGATTATTTTATCCGTCAGTTATCTCAAAATCATCTCTCCATGTAAGATTTCCCTAAATTTAGGGCCTCTTCTGACATGCTTCACGCGCAAGAGTCCCCACACTGGCTGTAGTAGGTCCCGCTTATTTTCAGGCCGTAGACTGCGCCAATTTCGATGAGTTGAATGGCGCGTGTGTTATGCGAGTGGGTGAATTATATAACAAATTTTGGGTCGTTTGTTTTACGTAATCTCTACTGATGATCAAATGTATAAAACACCAAATACATAATATAAAAAAAAAACATATTCATAATTTACATATATATATATATATACACGCATATAATTTTCCAGTTATATGTATTTCATTTTGATAGTAGTACCTTTTTTATTGAGCACCGACCGTTATTTTTCCAGATGAGTTGTAGGAATCTATTTAATCCATGTGTTATTAGTTGACCCGATGATTTAGTTCATGTCTATATGATGATGAAAGAGTATAGACGATGATCTTCTATAAGGAAGTTCAGTTGATTCTCATGGTCCGGGATGTAATTCATCTTCGATGGGTCTTAAAAGATTATTACATAAGACGATTGAGATGTTAATTAAATTGATACATGCACATGTAATTAGTAACAGTCAAGTCTTTACACTTTTTTCTTTTCACATTGCATTTTGTCCGGTATGCCAATAAGTCTTTGCGATTTGAAATTTTTAATTTTAAAATCATGGCTAAATGATTTGAATCCATAAATTATTCGAGTTTCGAGTCAAGGCAACAAAACCGTTAATGATGTAATTTAATTTGTGTATTCTAATCAAAGGTTTCAAGTAAAAGATTGTGTTGCGTTCACTATAAAATTACTACACGAGATTTTGTTTAATTATTTTACAATTATTTTGCAGTTGTTTTGTAGATTTTGGAATTTGGCTCTTTTGTGCTATTACTTTACAGAATAGCCCTCAGCATTATCTCTGTCTATACGTTTGGACAAATGCCATATTCATTAAGGACAAAGTCCACCGTTTGTTTGCGTTGGGTCACCTAAAGACATTCTTATCAGAATCACTAAATTTTATCCTTAAAATAATATAAAATAATACATATTCCTATTTTACAACATCACAATTCAAAAACCTCCACAACAGCATCACTATCATTATCCTTATACTATTTCAAATAATATTAAATAAGACATATTCTACCTCACAACTCTTTCATACACATTAAATATTTATTATTTCACTTCAGTAGCATCCCTATGTTTATCCCTATAATTTTATACACATTAAATATTTATTATTTCACTTCAGTAGCATCCCTATGTTTATCCCTATAATTTTTAATAATTAAATATGTTTAGGGACGTGAATAGTGCATCCTCACGAGTAGGGATGCACTATTCATATCCCTAAATATAAATAGGGATAGAGATTCTGTTGTGGAAGCTATTTGGGAACTCTATTTTTATCTTAATTTTAAAAATATGGCATCTTATAGGGATTTTGTTACGATTGCCCGAACGTTATCTAAGACGTTGCATGCCTTGGGTACGTGGGGCTCACATGAGGGGCCACATTCTCCTTTTTTTTTTTTTTTTTATTTATTTAATAGAAAAAAATATTTATGCATAAAATTTGTTCATAAAAAATATAAATATTTGCCCCCTATAAATTATCATAACCATTCAACGTATTTCAATGCAATATGTCATATAAACTTGACTTAAATGTCATACATAGAAAGGTTGATATTCCCCTCAAAAAAAAGAAAGGTTGGTATTTTAATAAGAAGAAAAGGAGAAAATAACCCCTATCAAAAAATAATTATAAAAAAAAAAAAAACCTTATACAATATCTGAGTCCCATGTGATGTGTCCATATTTTTATATATAAAACGTATTCATCCTAAAGTAAATAGTCACCGTGCAGAATTAATTATTTGAAGTCATCCGATTAAAGTTATTAAAAAAAGGTTGGCGTTTTGGTGGGTGCGTAAGCGAAGCGTAACCATTTTCGATTACGACGAATGAGCTTAACGACTTATCCAAGTCCTTTTCTTGCACTACTGCATGTGCCATGTCAAATTATGGATCATTCTCATGCATATATACAAGATAATTCATATCCCGGAAAGAAATGGGAAAAAAAAAATGTGGGTGAGATCGGTCACATTATACGTGACAATAATCGAGATTATATAGCACAGTGAATGTCACTTCAACATATGGACCGACATTGTCAGGTAATTAATATTGAGACTTCGATACATATCAAGGCTCGTTTCAATACTACCCACACAAATTTTAGGGTGGTTAAAGTGCAAATCCTACTTGGTGCACCACAACCAATAAGAATCATGTGTTTTAAGATTTACACATACATGTAGAAAAAAAAAACTACCAATGATTTGTGTTGAAATTGATGACATGGTGGTCCAAAACTTTGCACCTGGACCACCCTAAAATTAGTGTTTGACTCGGGTCGTCCCTATATTTATTTTATGGGCGACGTGACGTTGGTCGTCCAGGGTCCTTATAGACGGGCGTGACGCAGGTCGTCTAAGGCCTCTTATTGCCGTCTTTGATGAAAATCGTCATCAATAGCAGACAACAATTACATCTTATTGAATGAGTATTGCAGACATTTTTTTTTAACTGCATGGGAAGGTATTTTATTAAATCCATAATTAGCAAGATGATAGAAATGGTAAAGAGGGAAGGTGAAACAAAGAAAAATTAAAAACATTGTCTACGATCACTAAACGACCACAAAAAAACAGTAATAAAGCTAACATTACACCGCGACTCTAACTGCTCCAGTATAATTTCTCCGAGATCTCCGCTTCACTCCCTTTAGGTGCATGTAATTGTTGGAAGTAGCGCTCGAAATACAATTTATGTAATTATTTTTAGAATTAATAAATGACAGATTTATTATCATCTTATTGTTTGCTTCGTGCTTATAAGTAATACACTGCTGAAAACCCCAAGTCGTATCATATGTAGCCATATAACTTAGTGTGTGTCACACATGAGGATTAAGTTTGTGGTGATACACTTGAAATGTTAGTCCGTGCTGAATTTAATCAAAGTATGGGATCTATTGATTAAACCACCATTAATGCGTCCAGAACACTTTATGGTGTGACCGTCCTATCCGGACCGTCGACATTGGTTGTCTAAGTGGGGCATTTATATATGATGAGAGTCATATAGGACTGGACCGATTTAATCTGCGTTTCTCATATAATTCCGTGATTGAGAAATCTTATTAAATCACAAGATAATCATATATGGATTAACCTTAATCCTGGAGTGATTGCATACTCCTACTTGTTTCAGGATAGGGTTTGATGTGTTCGTTAAGGATCCGCGGTCCAAATCACTTTCACGCGTTAGCGACTATTCGGAATGAGTGAAAGTGTGTGTTTCACACTGCGGGAAGTAGAAAAGACAATCCCTTATTTGTTGATCCTCAAGCGATCGATCCATGGAGTTCGTATTGGTTATGAATTAATTGATCACTAATGGGTTAATGGTAAATAAAGATGAGATATATTGAAGAAGGTTTACGGAAATAATCCCGCTTTATAACGGATAGTCTATGGAGGGATTGTTTATATGAAATGATTATATCAATGGACACTTATCGACTAAACTCGACTCGACTTCGACGCTTTGAGAATAAGTTATATCTATAATCGATAGAGTTCGATTTACGTATTTATGGTGGCGTAATTACAGAATTAATAAGTTGAATAGAAATATTATGTTCGATGAATATTTTATTCAATTTATTGTAAATTTCTTGCTTATAGGTCAATGGTCTCGGGTTGGCTCTAACACGCGAGTGTTTTCTCGTTTGTGGAACCTCGAGAATAAATTAAATAGTTGATCTATTTAATGAATATGCAATATAATTTATTTGATAAATAATATGTAAAATAGAAAAGACATTTTCTATTACTTTAATGGCAAAAGTGGCGCCCCACTTGTGATGAAATTAGGAAAAGAAATTTTCCTAGATTATATCACATTTGTAATTAATTAACTATCTATTTGTTGGATAATTAATGGAAAAGAGATTGATTTTTTGGGAATTATCTCTTATCTTATGGCAAATATATTTCCTTATGGAATATGTAATTGTGGTGTGAAAAGGATAAACTCTCTCTTTACTAGTTATTTTCATATATAAAGAGAGTTCCTCCTAACACAATTAACATTCAAAAATTGCGCCAATATCAAATTAAAAAGGAAGAAAAATTATTGTCTTGCTTTAGTCATTAAAAGAAGAAAAACCTAGGGTTTTTCTTGGCATATTCGAGGAGGTTCTACAGCGAGGATCGACGTCCACCAGTCGTCGTTTGGAGATACGATCCGGAAGATCACGGCTTCTCCCTCTCTGTCGATTTACTATCTCTCTCCGGTTTTGGTAAATTTTCAACCTTCTTGTAGATTAATTTATTATACGAATCATATCGTGGTAAAATCGTAACGAATCTAATTCGCAGCTTCCGCTGTGCATGATTGAGTTTCTCGGTCGGTGCTGTGAATCAGATCTAACGATCCAATTATGGATCGGATCCGGATTCGGGTTTCTGTATATCCGGCAGCAATAACGCCTTTGACAATTACTTCAATGCGCACTAACTCACCCTCCCACGATTACTATAAGTCTAGTATACGTATTCCAGCTCGCAATTTATAGAAATTCTTCTATCACAATACTGACTTGAACGTCCAAGTGTCGTCCCGGAGATGAGCCCGAGAGCTCTCATTCCTTATTTGTTTTGCGGCCTATTCAAAAAGCTTCATGAATCATCATTCAAGAACTCAATTACCTAAATCGATCGTCACTCAATTTATACCAGGACGATTTCCGACATCATCAAACAACAACAACAACACTACAGAAAGACAATGATATTTTATTAATGTCATGGATCAATTACTATTCATCCTATATTGTTATTATTAGAAGATAAAGTCAATGGATAAATATGAATGTCAACAAAATGATAGAGTTGTAATATTTAGATGAATCTATCTTTAAATAAATGATAGATTAATTTTAGATTTATCTATGATTTGAACAGTTGTTTATCTTTAGGAGTTTATCTTTAGAGTATTTGTTTTTTGATCTAAATTTTCTCAATTCTCTCCTAAAGGGTAAACCCTATCCCCGAGGCCCCCACTCCCTCGTCCCACGGGATGAGTGGAGATGTAATCAAGATCCCCAGTGGCTTCCGAGTCAATAGAACTTACCTTTAATAAGAGAGGAATAATTCGCCTTTGTGGGAATCGAACCTCTAACCTCCTCATTGCCGCTGCAATTACGCACTCGTCTCTTCGCTAACTGGGTTATGTCGCGGGGACCAATTCTCTCTATATATGAGAAGCATTGTAATCAATTTCATCAATTCAATAAAAACGAAGTTTGAGTCTTCCGTCCTGCGTATTCTGATTTTCTTTATGGTATCATAGACAAGGGGCGAGGGTTCGTGTGCCTTATCATTGGTGAACTCTCTCCCGATCCTCTTCCGCTTTCCAACGAAATATCGTTTCATCATCACGACCTATATGCAGGATTTCATCATCACGACTTGCATCCTGCATATTTTTTCATTTTCTGCATATCACGACCTATTGCATCATGCATATTTTTCATTTTCTGCCGTACCTTTTCTAAGGTTAAACTAAATAAATAAATAATTGATGATCAACATCACTGCATACAGCGTCATTCACTCTGTGCATCAAATTACTCTGTCGTTGAGTCACAAAAAAAAATAGACAAAAAAAAAAGAGTTTGTCATTCATTTGCATCCAGAAAGTTAATCCACGCTCCAATAAAATTTATTCGCATCAATAAAGATTTCCCATGATGCATTCAACATCTTCATCACCAATTTTGCAAAAAAAAAAAAACAAACATCTTCATCACCATAAATTGAGTCTTTGTTTTTTTTTAAATTTTTTTTATTTATGCTGAGTACAGATGTTTTAAGAGTCCGTAATTTTCTATCCAATTTTATTAAGTTGTTTTTTTTCTTTTTGCATCACTCAATTGTATCTCCTTTGACATTCATTCCACGTCTATTTTGTATATGTAATTAAAGAATGCAGATCCACGGTAGCAATTGCATTGGAGGCTGATGTGATCAAAAAATAAAAAAAATCCAAACATTGTTTGATTATTGGAAGAGCCGACAAACGCGCGCCATCTGTCAAGTATCGAAAGCCATTGGACACCACCAAACCCCACAAAAACTATGGACTTCGGAAGAACAGCCAGAGTGGAGATGTCCTCCATAAAATTTTCAACTATAGACTTCATACGAACGACCGGAGTGGAGATGCCCTCCAACAATACCACAACTTTGGACCCCGGAAGAATAGCCGGAATAGAGATGCCCTCCAAATCATCACAACTAATAGACTCCGGAAAAGCATCCGGAGTGGAGATGCTCTTCAAATTATGCCAAGGAAAACTCGGCCTCCAAACCTGGCCTCGTTTGAGAGAGAGTAAAAAGAAGACAAAATTCGAAAAGATGTGGATGAATGTCAAAAAGGGGATAAAGTTGTCATATTGTTAAGTTTAGATAAATTATTTTGAATGAAGAATTATTATTTTAGTTTTAAATTATCTTAGCAAAATATAGGATTTTTATATTTAGATTTAAATAATTGAATTTATCACATTTATCTCCTATAAAGGAGTACCATTGTATCATTTTTCATCAATAAAAAAAATAGATTTTTGTCCAGAAGGACAAAATTATCAAAAAAATCGGGATAGAAGGAAATTGTAATTTAATCAGGACAAAAGTAACAATTATGAAGTGACAAATATGAAGTAACAAATATGAAATAAAGTAAATATGAAATATGATTGTAAACACAAAGAACATTAACACGTGAAGTATGAATTTTAAAGTAACAAATTGTCCTTTATAATCGCTGAAAATATTCTTTTGTCTTCCGCACTAAATTTATTAATTTTTTTGTCATGTAGCCTTCTCCCTAAAAACATCAATTTGATCTTATTATATTTTTAAGAGTATATCTACTCTATTATTTTGTTGACATTTATATTTATCTCTTGACTTTATCTTCAAATAATTATGAATCCATGGCTATTAGTCCTATTTACAATTATAGATTTGGTACTCTATGACAATTTATAGATTTTACTCTATGCGAGGAATATTGTCAATTTGTCATGTACATGGTTAATTTATAAACTTTGAAGACCCTAGACGGCTAGACCTAGACGGGAATCTGAATAAAGACTATATATAAGCATATTTAAGTATTCAAAAAAAAAAAAAAAAAAAAAAAATTACTCCCTCCGTTGTTTCAAAAGGGGCCGGGTCACCTTGTAAAATATTTTTCTTTTGCAAATTCAAAACATTCAAAGAGACGTGCTTGTTTAAAGTGGCAACAACTAAAACAATGAGTGATGTGTGTTCAAGATTGACACACAATATTCTTACAACGGTTCACCCAACAATGGATACGTCCACGGTTCTAAAACCACCGCGCGTCTTAGGTTTATCTGTTTATCTTAACACCGGACCTTAGCCGTTTAAAGGCCAACTGTTGGGAGAGATTGCTCATACTCTTGAATGAAAAGTAGCACTTTTACTACCACAATTTGGTTTTTTTTTTTAGGTGCTTGATCATTGGTTTTAGACTTTTAGTATAGCGGTAATGCTTAATCATTAACACGGTATCAGAACCAGATGTCATGAGTTCAAACCCTGGTTGGAACATTATTTTAAAAAAAAATTGTGTATTTGTTGGAAGAGATTGAGGGGGGTTGAGAGAGATTGTCCACACTCTTGAATGAAAAGTAGACATTTCCTATCATAAATTGGTTTTAATATAACTTAAACGCTTGATCTTTAACACCAACTATAAACTCTTTTTTTTTTATATATATATATATATATATATATATATATATATATATATATATATATATATATATATATATATACACACACTTTTATTTTAATTTTCACCTTATAACTAGCTGGTCACCTCACCAATATCACCACACACACCAAGTGTTCACCTAACTTAAGATTGATTTGATTATGCAACTCTCCCTTGTTTTGGACAGATTATATTTTAGATTTGCATTGAAAAAACAATATTTGTACTTATATACTTAATTCCTATGATTATACTCAACTTAAATAATTGATGCTTCAACTTTAAGGAAAACTTGTCACACTTTTGGCTTTGCGTGAAAATTCGCTATTTAGCTTTTAAGAAATGCTAAGCATAAAAGGCTAAATTATGTAATTTTTTGTATAAATAAAGTCCACCTAACAAAGACTAATTAACAATTAATAAGGTTCGTGGGGCAAATAATAAACAACTTATCAAAATGATTAATGGATTAGATATATAAAGTATAAGTGATGCGACGTCAAATGATGGAGTTTGGATTAGATAAATGAAGATATTATTATAGTTTAATTTCTTGGTTACTCTTTTGACTTTGGGACACTTTTTACATGGTGGGTGGACAGCGCACCTTTGATTCTCTAGACTAATGTTGTAAAGTTCCATTCATATTCTTTTTTAGGCGATAATGCTCTATGAAATGTAATTAGAAATGCTAATGCCATGATGAATTATCACACAATGAAATGTCACAACAATCGTAGCGAATCATTTCAAAGCTTTATTATAAGGGTATAGTAATTGCGATGATTTGCTATATTTTGCTACATGTGTTTTGCTACGTTTCATGTTGTTTGTTATGTTTTGCTTTCATTTGCAAATGTTTTTTAGAACACCTACGGCATCATGTTACTATGATTTGTCATGCTTGTTGTGTCATTTATTAGGGAAAAATGCAGAATTGATCTCATAACATTATGATGATACCAATTTTAGTCCACTAGGATTCTAATTTTGCAAAATTAATCATATAACTTTTAGATGATACTGATTTCAATCTCATACGATTCTAGGTTAGTGATTTTGGTCTCATAACTTTAAAAAAATGTCTCATTTTCAGGACACGTCTCATGAGACCAAAATTGATAAATTAAAATCGTATTGACCAAAATTGGCATCATCCTAAAGTTATAGGACCAATTTTGCTAAATTAGAATCGTGTGAGACCAAAATTGGTATCAGCCCAAAGTTATGTGACTAATTTTGTAATGATCCCTATTTATTGTGACATTTCGTTGTAGCGGTAAAATGACTCAACAGTATCAACCGGTTCTGTTGAAATTGGTGAAATTGAACATACAAGGCAATAAAATGCAGAATTTTAATTAATCAATAAAATGATCAGTGTTGTTGATCATGAAGGATTTATAAGGTATGCTTCATTACAACGGTCATATTCAATTATAATAGGCCTAAGGAGTTACAACATAATAAAATGGTTTAAAGATTCTGATGTAAGGTTCTCAGTTGAATTCTTCAAGTCTGTTGATCTCAGCTGAGCTGATTTCTTCAAGTTTGCTGATCTGATCACATTTGTTCTGATCATCTCATCTAATCATCACATCTGAATCTTCTCGGCTGAATATTCTGAATTCTAAGTGTGTGTGCACATCATCTTGCATCCAACACTACTTCATTCAAATCATATATGTTAACATGTTAGATGGGTAAAGTAGTTATACAAAAAAACGACCTATAATCTATATATCTTGACTTTTTCTTATACTTTTTATGAAAATACTACATATATGTATGTATGTATGTCCAAAGATGGTGGCTTAAGAGGGCCAAGACAACCCAATGGTTATTTTTAAGAAAATGGTTAAACCCTAACCACGAGAGTCCTCACTTCCTTGTCCCAAGGAATGAGTGTAAATGTTATTTAGATAACCTAATAGCTCAGAGTCATGAAGTTACAAGTATACCAAATAACTGAAAGAAGTCATCTTTAAAGTGTTCGAACCTCCACACTTCAGCTTATGCTTCAACTTCCCTTTTAAGGCACCCAAACCCTGTGTACCACTAGGAAATATCTTGGGGACTCTAGTTGTTATTTTTAGTACACCAAAAGCATATATAATCCAATATATTTAATATAATCTCCAATTAATTCAGTCACTCAACAATATAAAGATAGTCTATAAACTCAGTGTAACGTCCCGACTTTTCAGAAAGGGTAAATTAGTAATTGGGTGTATTTACTACCACCTAACTATTATTTAACCAATTAGTTTGATTAAAAAGGGATTAAATAAATGTCTTGGAAATGAATGATAGGAAATAAAGGAATTTAGTCATTTAACACACACACACATTCTTCAGAGGAAAAAAAAAAAAAAAAAAAAAAGGACGACGCAAATCTGAAGAAAAAGGACGCAGAGTTTCGCAGGATGCCTGGAACGAAGACTCAACCGCGCCGCTTACGTCCGCTTAAATCGTTTACTAGATCCGCGAGAGAGAAAAGTGATCACCGCAACGAGACGCAACTTTGGAATATAAAATATCCTTATTCCGTAAATTTTCAGTTTAACCCTAGTTTTTCGTAATCGTCGAGTTCGTTTCTTCAAAAATTCATATCTTTCAATCCGTAGCTCTGTTTTTCAGCCATGAGTAGTCAAAACGATCGTTTTGGAGCGTAGATCATTCTAAAAATAGGTTCACAGCATTTAATTCAGGTAATATTCAGTTTTAAACACTTTTTCAGTTCGGTTTTTGTCAAAAAAAAGAAAAGAAAAGGATTTTAGGGCTTACTTGTTGATCAAGTAGGTTTTGGGTTTGAGGATCAAGAGGATTAGCAGTAACTTGGCGTTTTGATTTGAAAATTGTTTGCAATTAAGGTAAGAGGCTCTTCCTAACGAATAATTATTGTTTTACAATGTTTCGGTTGAGTGTTAGTTGTAGCAAGGAATCATGTTTTATGTTGTAGTTAAAATGTTGGATGCTACGTGATGTTTAGTTATGTTTAAATCAGGTTTTTACGGCTGTTTCTTTGTGATAGTTGATGTTAAACATGTTTGATTTGGGTTAGAAATCGTTAAGTTGCAGAAAATCATGTTTAGGGCTTTTCAAGTGCAATGCGCACGCATAGACCCCAGTTTTAATAAAACATTGTTTAAGCTATGTAATGAGATGTTAAATGTTGTTTCATGATCTAATAACATTAATTAAACAAGAACAAGCCTGGATTGAGCTTCTGATTTGTTTAGTTTCGGCACCGAATGTACTCGTAAAGGAAGTTGAAGTTCGGATCCGTCGAAAGAGCATGAGAGACTTGTGCTTTGATGAACTAGTATTCATCAATGTATGTGTTATTGCTAGGTCTTGTTTATGTCTAGTGGTCTAGGAAGAGAGTAGTATGTGTGAGGGAGATTATTTGAAAACACTTAGGTGGTTAGTTAACCATTTTAATAAATACGTAATTGCCTAGTAAAAGATTAAACAACATGTCAATCTTGGATAGGCACTAGTCAATATCGCGATGTGTGTGCTTTCCTGAAGGTGGATAACTCCGTAGGTCCACAAACCCTAAGTACGGAGGACTCCAACTCAAACGCGTCGCACTATCGAGTCTACCAGAATAGGCTTCCGTGGATATTGGTGTGATCCACCAATATGTTGCCAAGAATATCCCCAGTTTGGATATGCGTAGTGCCTTTGAGTGCAGATGTAACATAGATAAGTTAAGTTGAAAACGTTTAGTCACGACATGTTGATGGACATAAAATAAACCCTAAATTGAGTCGGTCTCATTAAGATAATTTAATTATCATAATAGTGACCTTTCGTTGTATAACTTAGTTATCATTAGATTCTCACTCTTACTAAGTACTTTGTACTTAACTCCTTTGCATATTCTTTTATATGCATTGTGGGGTGAGAAGATGAACAGGTTGTCCAAGCGTAGATAACGACTTTTGAAGACATTGAAGTTTTGACGAAGCATCTAGTTTATTTCTTTGTAAAGGTTGTACTAGACTGGTTCTATTTCTTTTCTTAGACTTGTTGTGCTTCTACTTTTAAGACCTCGTATTGTATAAGTCTTTGGGTTTTTCATCGTTGTAATTTTAACTATTCATCTTTAGAATGGTTGTATCTATTCTTAGTAGCATTTATGTTTTTACCCGAGCCCTTTTAGGTTCTGTTTGCTTTATTTTGATACGACGACGTAGAGGTTTGCGTATAATATTAAAATTATTTAATGATATACGCCATTTCGAGCGTTTTTAGGATAAAGCTTCAGGTATTTGGGAGCAGGGTATTTGGAGGAGGAGGGGGGGGGGAGGGGGGCATTCCTTATCTTCCTCTACTTTGGCCCTTGTTTAATTGTCGTTAGTGGGGAGCAAATTGTTTGGCAAGTATGCATAACTTAGTGCAGATAATGATGGTTAGTTCAGTTTGCATCATGATTAAAATGTATACGGATTAGTTATAACATAATCTTAGAATCTTATGAAAAATTCTTTCCTACTTTCTAACTTTTTAGGCTTAGGGCCACCTACTAGACAATAGTAACATATTGCTCCAAACAAAGTTGGTACATAATGAGCTGTTTTATTCTTTTCATGTCTATAATTTATAATATTGATTTTTTTAGAACATCTACTATAATAATAAATATCCTTCCTACAACTTATCACGTGACTCTACAGGAAGATACTGTCAACAAAAAGCTAACAAAAGGAGGCTACCCTTATACAAATATATATATGTGAAGTACCCAAATTTTATGAAATATCTCATATTAGTTATTTAAGGTAAAATCTCAATAATTTCAATTCTGTTTTATTCCTAAACTTATGACCAACACATTGAGTTTATTTGTATCTCTAACTTATGATTATGAATAATTATATATATTACAGTACCCGATCTTAATCGTATCAGCTTACGAGCTATATATATCAACAATCAAGTAAATATAAATTAGGTTCGATACGTGCCTTATATAATTCTACTATCCTTAGGCAAATGTTGTTCAATAATTCAAAACTTCATCAGGGAACATGCTGTGTGTGGACTTTCCCCACATGTAAATGGAATCCAATCCAATCCAATGTACACCCTATGGTTTGTTTTCATTTACAATGAATCTGACATTCCTGTACGTGTACAGGATCTGCCAATAAAAAATTAATTTAGACGGCGTTTGGCTTCAGCATAGCATCAAAGTCTCTATCTCTATCTCTAAAAGTACTATTAAAATATAAATATCTTTACTTTACAGCAATTAAATTCAGAGTATTTTATATCAGCATCTATATCTATATCCTTACACCATTAAAATATTTATTCTTTATCTATAACCAATTTTTTCAATTTTAATTTTTGTAAGAAAGAGAGAGAAAGAACGAATAAAAAATATTTAGGGTGAGCTACAACACCACCCTATATTTGGGATGACACTGTTCATGGTCCCTATTGTAGGGAAATGATGGGGAGGCTGATGAGGTGTGTTTTGGGTAGTATCGCTACATTTTATCCCTATTGTGGAGATAAAATAATTTAGGGAGTTTGATACTAATGCTCTTAGATGTTATAATGAACGTGAAACTGAATTTCAGATTCTATACAATTAGGGAGTTTGATACTAATGCTCTTAGACAACTATTTTTCTAACACTATTGAATTTAGCATTTTACTTTGTATGATAAACAAAGATTTAAGTGTTTTGAATTAGATGAATCATTGAAATATTTCACTTGAAATAAACCGTTATATTTTATAGCCTAATACTTAAGTTTTTTTTGAGACCGTCTTTTCATACTAAATATGTTTTACACATTTCAAGGGTGAGAGTGGGCTTCGTTTTGACATTTAACACGCATATCATTCTGACCCTAAATAAGTCAGGAATTGTATATTATTCGAGGCCAACGTTATGAGACTTGGAGCATTATGTTTTCGCACCAATCTTTGGTGCGAATAAAGAGACATTATTATGTGCGACGGTAAAACAATACGACCATTTTACGGCGAAAAATTACATTTTCCGCTCTATTTCAAGTCGACCATTTTAGAGGCCGAACATGTAATGTTTTCGACCACGTTCGGTCAAAATAAACTAAACTGCTTACGACCACATTTGGGTAGGTATAATGTTCCACATTCTGACCGAACTCCGGTCAGAAAGTAGGCGCATATATGATAAAAAAAATTAAGGGCAAAATTGGAAAGTAATTGTTGTGCAATAAGACAAATGAATGTGTGAAAATACATTTCCTTTTTTATTTAAATTAAGGCTTGAGAAGAGTTTTATTGTGCCAAAAAAAAATAAAATTAGAGAAGAGTTTTATTATCCACTATAATGAGATTGTTCCGTTTTGCCTGTGGTTGTAGGTCAGTTGCTCGAATCACGTAAATTTTATTTCTCGTCTCAATTTCTTTTGTCCTTTGTTTGTATTTTGTTATTTTCTTTATAAAAAAAAAAAACTAGAACTTAATGTTTGTTCCCCTAACAATAATTTATAGATACTTTGTCCTAAAAACCTTTTTTCACCCAAAACGAAATTAACTCATTCAGAGGACTATAACTCACATATACATATGGTGATCTCCTTATCACGAGGCCTCATCCTAATAACTCAAACGCTAACTTATTTCACTTTATTACGGAATAGGGCTGAGCGAAAAACACAATTAACCCAAACCAACCCAAAACACAAACCGAACCAACCCGAAATAACCCAACCCAATTGAAACCAAAAAATATGGGTTGGTTTTTGACCCAACCCGAATGCTATTGGGTTCATTTGGGGTTTTAATCTCTATCTTCAGTTCGACCCAACCTAACCCGAAAGGTATTACAATAGGTTATTCTATTCATGGCCAATGAAAAGTGCTATTGTTATTCATTATCATTTTCGATCAATATTTATTCTTGTGGCGTGATAATTGAAAATTGAAAAAACATCTGTTAGACAGTCAAAATCAAATCAAAATCAATCAACCCATTGATTGTAAACCAGAATCAGACTAAAATGACAAATTGATGAATAAATATAATATTTTTTTTCGAATGAATCATGAATCATGAATCAATTTTTAACCATTTAAAATCAGTTTATGCCTTCATTAATGTTTAAGTTACTGTATCCATATGTTGTTGGTTGTGTCATAGTTTATTGGACTCATAATATGATGTCCGCAAAAGTTGTCTTTAATTATTGTTCTCTTTAATGACAATTACTATGGACATGTGTTTTAAATTTGAATTTTGATGGAATACGAGTATGGATTTTATAACATGGAAGAATAATTACAAATCATTGTTTATGAGCAAAAAACCTCAAACTCAATCCAATCCAACTCAAAACCAAACCGAACCAACACATTGGGTTTTCTAATAGTTTGGTTTGGTTTGGGTTAGATATTTTTAAACCAACCCGACTAATCTTATGTAAAACCAACTCAAACTAACCTAACATTTACTCAGCTCACCAGCCAATCTGGAATATTTCATCTGAGTGGCATGTTTCTTTTTCTTTTTTTGGAAAAGTGAACTGTGTCATTTACTTTACAACACATAATTTGAAAAGAAATTGTGTATTTTATGAGCTTTAAACAGGCCAGTCCTTGGGCAAGATTATGGCTGTAAATGAGCTGAGCTACTCGTAAGAGATATCGCCTCGATTCTGTTTTTTTAGAGTTCGAGCTCGAGTTTTAAAATATATTAATCGAGTAGCTCGCGAGCTTAATCGAGCTTGATTAAATAATTATATTAATTAAATTTATTATAAAATATTATTTTTCATAATTTAAAAAATATTATTCTAGTAAAGTATTAGACGAGTCGAGCTTGATTTTGCCATTTTTCGTTAAAGATTAAATGAATTCTAGAAAAAAAATAATCGAGCTTACGAAATTGAGTTATATTATATTAGTCATAATGAGTCGAGTTCGATCTTGTTTTTTTAAAGCTCGATCGTTCAGTTTTGAGTGAGTTTGAGCACTTTTTAATCGAGTTGTTTCAGAGAATATCGACTCATTCATTCTGATTACATCCTGCAAAGACAGACCCAAGAGATCATGGCCTAAGGCCCCTTGAAATTTTCTATATTTAAGGACCCCGATGACTAGTCCACTCTGTACTATAAAAAATCTACGTAACATTACTTTTGGGTTAGGAAGACATTGTGGGTTCAAACAATTTAATTGATGAAGAAACAGTGTGAGATTAACTTAAATATTTGTATGGGACCTGCCCACTATCTGTCATTTTCCATCCCCATAATATTCCTTTTAAGGCTCTTTTAAAAGTTTCTCCTATACCCTAAAAAAAATACAAAGTTTCTCCTACTCCTACCTCCCAAAAAAAAAAATTTACTGTCTCGGTAATTTTGGTTTAATTAGTCCAATAATAAGTCTGGTTTTATAAAAATTATTACATCCCCTTAAAAAAAATTAGGGCCAATGACCCAAAAGACACAAACGATTATTGAACTTATAATGACAAAAGGAATCATTTGAACTTATAAGACACAAATTATATAGATAGACTCAAATCACTTTAATGATGGAAAAAAAAAAATAAAAAAAAAAAAGGAAGAAGTGGCGTACCTGGGTGTTGTTGTTGTATTCTATTTTTATAAAAACAATTTATTATTATGAGATGAAATTGCTGTTCTGTTTTTTTTTTTTTTTTTTTTTTTTTTTAATTTATTTATTTATTTTCCAGGCGCTGCTGTTCAGGTTTTTTTTTTTTTTTTTTTTTTTTTTTTTTTTTTTTTTTAAACCAATTTATTGACCATCGCGATATCATCGACCACCGCGATGTATTGGCCACCGCGATGTATTGACCACCCCGATCATTGACCATCCCGATCATTGACCACCGCGACGCCCGATCGATGACCATCGCAATCGCAGAGACACCGCGATGAAGTGACACCGCGATCTGAGACATCGCGATCTGAGACAGACACAAATGATCAATGACCACCCCGATCTGAGACAACGCGATCGCGAGACGCCGCGTTTTGAGCCACCCGATGAAGTAGCGTCATATTGTATCGATTTATGCCGTAACATCATAATGTATCAATTTATGCCGTGACATCTTATGGTATCGATTTATCACGATGACCACCCCGATCTGAGACATCATCGCTGATGTTATAACATTTGACGATCAGAGACATCGCAATCGCAGAGACACCTTAATGAAGTAGACACCGCATTGCGAGACACCACGATAAAAGTGACACCGCGAATGCGAGACATCACGATGTTATAACATTTGACGATCGCGAGACACCGCAATCAGAGTAACCTCATTGTAGAGACACCACGATGAAATAGCGACACCGCAATCAGAAGACACCACGATGAAGTGACACCGTATTCACGAGACACCGCGATGAAGTGACACCGCGATAAGAGACACCACGATGCGAGACACCGCGACGCGTGATGACCACCGATCTGAGAGACACCGCGATGAAGTGACACCGCGTTTATGCGATGGACATCAACAATTTATCGCGATGACATCGACAATTTATGCAGTGACTTCGACAATTTATGCAGTGACATCGACAATTTATGCAGTGACATCGATAATTTATTTTGCTGGGCTTGGAAAATAGTAGCTCAATCTTGGTTAAAATACTAGTAACAATTTGCTTCATCAACAATTTAAAATTAAATGCAGAAATAAATGTAAACAGCAGAATGAAGTGACATCAATGCCACTCCATTAATTCTTTAACTGTAATGAAGTGACATCAATGTCACATCATAAATCGAAATTTTATCACTACCGTAATACATTACAATGTCGAAATTTTCGATATCATAACAGAATATTTTCATAGCTATAAATATACATACTTGATCATAATGAACTTACGAAACTCGAATATTGTTGCAGAGTCCCAGGGCACATGAAGCCAAAAAATGACCTCATAAATCCACCAACAAGCAGAACCACAAAAGCAATGCCCAAACAACAAGGGGCCAAAAAACCAAAAAAACCATCAATATTTTCATCCTTTCAATCATATCTACTTTCCTTTTTTGAACACCTTACTCTGAAGACCAGATCCATCATCCAAGGCAGAGATACCATTCACAGACACAGCATCAGACTTGTCAAAAGCAATAACAGGGGCAGCAAATTAGAAGCTGTATTAAGATTGGAAACTTGCAATCTTTCGGTATTGCTTGGATGAGCTCTTTCTGTTCTTTTCTTTCACGTGATCTGTGCACATGACCTGCCAAAAGGCACACATAGTACCAGATGATGATCTTTCAAAAACTCAAAATGCTCCTTACAAATAACGGCCTTGATTGAGGCATTCTATTTTGATAATGTTGCAGGTTTACAGCTATGATACTTATATCTAGAAAAAGTGCACAATAGTATGCTATGAAAAAAGGATGTACATGTCTCTTTCTTCACATTATTCTCGTATGCTACGAATGAGCAACGACTTGCAAAGAGAGTAATGGATAGTAAGCTTCGAAATCTAGAAAATGAGTTGCTACAGCAAATTCAGACTTGGCTTTCTTTATACACAGATTGCTAGCAATGAGCTGAGAATTTTCTTCTTCATCAACAATGATTGCGTCATGTCCGGCAGCATCAATTGGCACATCTCTACTTTTGGGAAGCTTGTAAGCATCAACAGTATTTAGCCACAAGTAGCGGGAATCATCAATGGGGTCACAACTCCTTAATTTCATTCTCCATACCCTGTTTGTTTGGCCATTTGCCACCCGGATCAAAATTCTCAATTAGAATCTTACTCAACCTCCCAGAATTTGTCCCATGTATGTTTAATTGGTTGAGGAATTTTGTCGAACAGGTGGTAGGCATGAATCTATCAGCTTTTAGGTGTTTAATCACTGCCACTCCTTTCCTCTGCTCGACTTCGATAGCTGAATCCAACCTTTCCGAGATGACGACATTAGATGTATGGACATCAAATGAGTCGTTACATTCAGTCTTTGCTTCAACGCCCTTTACTTTTTGCTTGGCATCAATAGTCGATGGAAGAAGATACATATATACATCGTTTATCAACGAGTAAAGAACAGAGACTATGGGAAAGCTTTTTCTTTAAATACCTCGGGAACCTCTATCTCAACACCATCGACTTCCAGCCGCACTTCCCAAGGGAAATCCTCCAATGTACTGTCCATGATTCTTCTTGCACCTTCCCTTGCATATAAAACTTTATTCATGAGCTTGAGCAACGTATCTAGCTTGAAGGACGAGACAGAGAAGGAGGAGGAGGCGAAGAATAAATTAGATTAGGGGTATTTTGGTACATGTAGATATATTATGTCCTTATAAGTCCAAGAGATTCTTTTATGCCCTTATAAATTTAATAAGTATAAAAACTATCTTTTAAGTAATTAACCCAAAAAAATTATTACATCATTTATCACTTTTATTTTAAAATATTTCTTTATCTCACTAATTGTCCAAAATCATTTCATCTTTCAAAACAAAAGCATTTAATAAAGAGTATACATGTCCATATACATAATAGATAACATATTAATTAAATCTATATAAAAAAGACATTTTTAGGCTCAAATGTAGTATTTCAATTACAAGTTGATGTTTTATGCTTAAAAATGTTTATTTGCATACATAATTTATGATTATCTAGAGGACCTCGAAACTTTACAATGACGTTGATTGGCATATGGCTCCATAATACTCAGGGTCGACGGTCCTGACTATAAATAGCAGAAAAATTGAAGAATTTTCATTTTACATATTTGAATAAAAATGTTTTCATGGATAGGAATGAAATTAATTATAATTTTAGTGATTTATCTCATCGTAATAATAGTATAACACTAATGCAATTATTGTTATAAAGCCATCGAGAGGATAGGTACAAAAATAGAAAGGATAGGTACCTGCAACGTGAATTTGTGTAGGTCTAGTTTCATGTAAAACACTTTAGTGGGGACACACACACCTTTGATATGTTGCTATTTGCATATTTCTCTATGAAACAAATATTTGTGGCCGTTTGTTTAATAGGAATTTTATTTATTGTGATCACTCTTTCTTCTGTTTTGGTGTACTAAAATGTTATAGTCTATTAATTATCACAAATATTATCCTCGTCCTGAACCAAAAATGATTTGATGATCCAGAATCAATAGAAAATCAAAATAACATATGGAGTCCGACCGTGTAAAACATAAATACCATGTTTTTATAATTTTATTCCTCTTTTAAGAATTTTTATTAGAGAAACAACTATGACATGATGAACCAGGAGCACCATAAAATTGCTGATTAATTATTGAGTTCTGTGTTTTCCAAATGAATTCACAACCTTTCAAACGCGTGGATGACAATTCGATCCTTCTTGTAAAAACCTTGTTCAATGAATTTGTTTGGGGTATATAAGGAAATTAATATGAAGATTCAAACGAATGGATGCAGAACATACCACATGGGGTACGTCCATTTTCACAGAAATTGGAAAATCGAGTTGTGTCGGTGCGGGAGATCATAAATCGCGTCCACGCTTTTACGGCGTGGAAAATCGCGGTAAGCGTAAGGTTCTTGCGTTGAAACGTAAGAGATCGCTACGTTCAAACGTAGAAAATTCAAATGTCATCCGATATAAAAAGCGGCTCAACATACATTCCTTACGTTTAAGCGTAGAAATCCTTACGTTTAAACGTAGAAATTCTTGTCATTCAATTTATTTTTTTTAATATTTTATTGATATTTTTTTATTTAACACCTGCAAGCAAAATCAAATATAAGGAAAACCAAGAGTATCTTGTATTTATTAGGAAAACTATTTAATTAAATAAGTGACATGTTAATGACTGAAATTAGAAAATTAAAGGAATACGACTCTCTAAATTGATAGTAGTATTAGATGCATAAAATTCAAATAAATCTTTTAACTCTAAAAAAAAATCAAATAAGCATACTTTTTTTTAGAAACAAACATACTTAGATTGTTGTACTTAATACATCATTTCTCTAAATATTTTTCCTTTTATGAAAAAAAAACACTTCAAATTTCTGATTGTTTAGGTTACGAGATTGATTGTGTTCGTTCGTTTAATAAACGAACAAAGAAAAGTCCAAACTTGATTCGTTAAGTTAAAAAAATTGCACAGGAAAAAAAAAATTAGAATTTGGATCAATGTGGACAAGAATTTCCCTACGTTGTTAGATAAAATGTACTATAAAAATTTAGAGCAATTTTATACTATAAAAATTTCCCTTATCAAATTAATGTACCATAAAAATTTAGATTTCAAAGATGATTTGAATGGCCGGAGAAGAAGACATGCATAAGATAAAATTAAATAATAATCATTATAATATGTTGAATGTTCATAATTTTATTTTATTTTTTAAAATTACAGGATTTTTTATAGCAAAAAAAAATTATCTTGCAAGATTTTGCTTGCAGATGTTAAATAACAAAATGTCAATAAAATATCAAAAAAAAAAAATGAATGGACAAGAATTTCCTTACGTTTAAACGTAAGGATCCTTACGTTTAAACGTAAGGACTGTATGTTGAGTGCTTTTTTGTATTGGATGCCATTTGAATTTCCTTACGTTTGAACTTAAGGATCGCTACGCTTACGCGATTTTTTTCATGCCGGAAAATCATAACTTTTTGATTTGCAAGTGTCGGCGCGTACTGTAACCAAATTTTCCAATTTCTGCCATTTTCATGCAAAGATTGTACCAATTTTATCTTCCCCTACCAAATTCTAATCGGTATTCAATGCACTGCAGTTAGGTAGCAGTGTTGGTCGAGTAATTCTTGTGTGGTGTCTCCATACGGTGTGGAGACACCGTGTGGCTAAATAAAAACCACACAGTTTTATTCTGTATTTAAACTGTGTGGTTCTGATCGTTTCACCCGTCAATTCACCTCAAATTTCCTCACACAAGCATTTTTCATGTTGTTCCTTGTGAACGCCCCCTCCCAACCCCCACACTAAGGACGGAACTAGTACATCCGGTTTTATTTTCGATACATCAAAACACCTATATATATAATTTAGTCCAACACTACTTGTCTTAATCCAGTCTATCCGATCATACAATTATAGTCCACTAACTCACTCAAACATCAATTTACGGTTCCGTCGCCTGCCCGCACACCCCACCACCACACATAAAACCGAGTTGAAAATGACACATTTTAATGACAATATAACAAATTAAAGTAGTTGATCACAATTAAAACAATATTGTAAAGTGATGCTACCCGATACCATCCGGGTTGCAATTCAACCGTGATGCCGGTAATTGGATCCGGTAAGGATGATCCAAGCAGCTATTTGGTGGATTTGAGTTATGGGCTTGCAAAAGAGAAAGTGAAAATCGTCAAACTTTAATTCTCGAATTCTTCACTTCTTCAAAATTAAATCTCATGACCAATAAATTCATCATTTCTTGATTTTCTTCTTCCGAAAACTTTAAGCGCGAAAATCAAAAACATAAGCCCGAAAAAAGGCGTATCTTTCGAAAAAAAAAAGGTATAAACTACACATCAAAATATCGCTTATTATGGACTTATCAGTATGTCAGCTGGTCATACCAATTTTATAAAGATTGCCCAACAATTAATTAGAATCGTTATTTGAAAAGGACATAACTGTATAACTCAGAACCTAAGGATTGATCAATTGTTTGTGGGGAAGAATTGATCAATAATTTCAAATATCTTTAGTGTCATAAAATATTAAATTTATCTTCCAAATTATACCACCAGGTAGTGATAGAGACTTTTTTGAGTGTGAGAATCTTCTCAAGTATTTGAGGAAGTGTTCTCTAAAATAAAAGTGATCTAACAATATAATCAATATATGAAAATAATCAAACCGTATCTTTTCTTCTTCAAAATTACGTCATTTTGGTGATAACATGTAAAATCAAATGTATTTAAGCATTAAGTACTTGAGAGGATCTAAATCTTTTTAAGTTATCATGATTTCTTTTTGGGTAGAAAATTAATGTAGTAAGAATCTATGTAAAGTCCCACATCGGTAAAATAAGAGAATGCTCACCCCCATATAAGTGTGAGATAAAAATGTCTTGTCTTTTCAACTCGGATTAGCCTTTTTAGACCAAGCGAGGCGGCGGTCTAAGCGATTGACCGGACATTTATGACTCATTTAAGCGCTACTGTGCCGAGTGCAGGGGCGTTACTGAATGGTATTCGAGCCGACTATCGAGGCGGAACTATCGCTGCACCGCATAAGAAGACGGTGTAAGGATGACCTCTGAATTACCTCTGGTAGGGACGATCCGAAAAACGATCTCGGCCGTCTGGCGAGGGACGCCATCCCTTATAAGGGGAGAATGTAAAGTCTCACATCGGTAAAATAAGATGTTATAAAAGCGGATGGAGATAACTTCGGATGCAAGAAAGCAAAATGAAGCAATCAAACATAAACAATCAAAGGAAAAAAGCAACAAGAAGAACACAGATTTAACGTGGAAAACCCCTCCGATGGGAGAGGTAAAAAACCACGGGAAGAAAAGAGATATTTTATTATGCCTTTGAATTTTACTGATTTCAACACACTCGGACAATGAGATAACAAGCTGTATTTATAGGCACAAATCCACAAACCCTAGCCGCAAAGAGTCTTTGTCTGATCTGCCATAAATACCCTTACATGTGTCCTCCTTTTAATGACACTCAGATAGTATTTGTCATAACAGAATTAACGGATGTGGGACCTGTTTGTACTCCCAAGATTTTCGGCAGACTATCACCTGCGCGATAGTTACCTGGCGACGAAGCTCGATGAGACTCCACCCTCTTGGCGCACGAGAAATGAATACCGCTTCTCACCGCCCGTCACACACCGTGAGTCTTGAGATGGTTCCACCAAATGTAGAGTTTAAGTCACATTCTTGACAAATCTCCACCTTGACTTCAACTCTCACTGAGAGTCAAACAGTTTGCATAACCGGATGTACTTGTACCGGATCGTTCGTCAAATGCGAGATGTACTTGTACCGCACTATCTCCACAAAGATCCACTCCACCGATCGCCCCTCGGTAGAGTTTCCAGAAACAGATTATAGGCTTTGAATATTCAGTAAGTCCAGGCAAAGCTGGAACTTACTCTGCTGAACTGGTTTAGTGAACATGTCAGCAGGATTATCCTTAGTCTTGATCTTCTTCACTACAACCATCTTCTCATTCCTTAGAAATGATACGACATCAATATGCTTGGTTCTCTCATGATGAACTCGATCCTTGCCAAACATATTGCACTAAAGATCACAATATATATCGGCCGATCTGATGCAACCCCGAGATCACCGACTAGCCCTTCAACCGAGATACCTCGTTAGGCGCTTGATGAAGAGCCATGTATTACCTTGATGAGTTGATAAGGCTCAGAGCTTGAAGAGTAGCTTTCGGTGACCACTTGCATTTCCCAACGTAAACACATACCCAGTCATTGATTTTCTATTGTCAACATCACTGTATAATCGGCATCACGAATACGTGACTGACCAGACCGATATCCTCCATAAATGAGACCAATATCGCCTTTACCTCTCAGGTACACGAATATCCTTTTAATCGCTTTCCGGTTGTTCTTTTCGAGTTGAGCCATAAACCTGCGACAACAAGCGATAGCGTTTTCACCAAACAAATTTATAAGATGCTCAAGACAACGGTGACTAAACAAGCTCTCTAACCGCGATGGACCGGGTCGATTGCTAGTATAATAGCTGCAGAGTCCGAGGTCGAACCCAAGAGACAAGTGTTTGTGAGTACCAAAGTGAACGTAATTCTTAGTCCAGGTGGTCAGATGTTGGATAAATGTTAAAATTAAAGTAAAACAAGCTAACAAGTCTAAAAAAGGTAGAAAGATTACACTACTAGATTTCAAAGATGGATAAAGGGACATAGCCGAACCATGATCAATAAGGCTAATCTCAACCCCAAGGATGACAAAACCGGGAGTGTGCAATTACAAATAAACTCTCGCATTCGATCTCACGGGTGCGAACTCCTAAACCCGGTGCTAGCGCCTGAACAACTCTCTTCTAACACCTTTTGCCATGTTAAGGTCTGAACAACTCTCTCTAACAAGTCACGTTTTGCACTCGAGCCGCTTTAAACGTATAAGCGAGTAACCTCACACTTGAATGTGATCCTAGAACCCTTTTCCCACACCCCTCTCTCTGAACAACTCTCAAGAATGATGTGTGTGATTTTGACCTAGGTGATCAATCTAGCCCAAATCCGTTATAACAGGTTCTAAGACGTGAAACATGCAAGATATAACAATAAAAAGCACTACCCACTCCCAATTTCATCACCCAAAGGGTGATTTCACCAAATTTCACATGACCCGGCTATGAAGAGGATTTAGCTACTCATTATACTAATCAAAACATGCACAAAACAGTAAATAAGAGCCATAACAAGTAAAAGGGAAGAGAAATATACCATAAGATTGCAGAAATTGAGTTGAGATCCAAAAGTACAAAATAGAGAAGTAATTAAAAGGTGGTCTCTTAGTGTTTGAAATGAAAATCTAAGCTAAGAAATGGAAAGATTAAGCTAAGATGTTGTTGATTTACACTAAAAGGAAGTATTCTAAGCTATTACAAAATTCGAGCTAAGAGATGGGTAGAGTTTTGCTAAGAAAAGCTTGATATCCAAGAAAATGTCTAAGGGGGGTATTTATAGGTGAAGGAAAATCTGCTTGTAAAAAACGGTCCAAACGCGTTTGAAGAATTTGAGCAGCGCGTTTGGGGTCTTCAAACGTCGCGTTTAAACGGCTGGAACGTCGTTACACATAAATTCAGGCGAGACTTGATCGTTTCTTCATCCGAGCGCGCGTTTAGGAAGGGTCAAACGCGGCGTTTAGGGTCTTGGAACGCACGTTTTTGGCCTGGTTCCCAAGCGTGCGTTTAGAGGGCTTCAACTCAATCTTTTACGAACCTTACGAACGCGCGTTTAGGGATTAAAACGCGGCGTTTGGTGTGTGGAACGCGTCGTTTGGAGGTTCAAACGCCGCGTTTGAACCCCTGTTTCCCAGTCTTCACTTTTCTCCTTTTTGACCTTCGTCTTGCCTCGGTTATGCTTTTTCACCACGAATTGTCATCTTCCGGGTCCTCGAGACACCAACACCCTACAATATCATAAACAACCAAAAACATCCAAACAACTCCGGAGAGGGTAAGTGCTCGAGAATGGGGTTAATATCAACAAAAAGGGTATGAATTCATCAAGGTAATGGATTCGTTCCCGTGCCAAAAGCTCAAGATATCACCCGAAAATGGCCTAATTTGCCCAAAATTATGCTAAAAGTGTGGTAAACGGGGGTGATTAGTGCACCGGAGTTACGTAAAGTTGACTCCCATCAACCACCCCACACTTAGCCTTTGCTCGTCCTCGAGTAAAATAGGCGTTTTAAAACCAACCAAGGGATTCAACTTTGTGATGTAGGTGCTACTACTCACACCCTCGAGAAGTAACCACAAAGTAAGAAAAATGAACATATACACAACGGTGCAACATTATCAAGAAAATGGAGTGTGTGTGGTGCCAAGCTAAAGCCAAATGCTCAAAATGATTGTCGGGGCTTGAATCCCAACCAAAAGTCTACCAACCGTTTCATAATCACGAGTCTCTCCACTAATCTAGTTTACTAAGTTTGGACACGATCAAGGCGGGACTTGAGCGGTTATAACGTTAGGCTAGGGTAATTTTCGGTTAATCGAAAAGGATATTTTGGGAACCGGAGAAAGAAATGCGAGTGAACCTAATCAACAAGTGTACCACCTTATTCTACCATACAAACCACCCAAACTCCTTTTGATTGTTTTAACACTTTTGGGAACCATAGGATACTAACGCACCCGAACTCATTGCCAAACTCGACTATGTTTCACGTGTCATGAGGTGAGTCCGAACACATTAGTACTATCTCACTATCCCAACCCCTAACATCATAAAAACAACTTTTGAGCTCATTCCTTTGATTCCAACTCTTTATTCCAATCTACTCCAAATTTTTTTATTCAATGAGGCTAATTTATTTTGAACTTTGGTTGAACTTTTCTTTTTTTTTTTTTTTTTTTTTTTTTTTTTTTTTTTTTTTGAAAGAAGAGAAGAGATTTTCACAGACTTTTCATTTCATTTTGGGCCAAACCCAAACATTACATCCAATTGAGCTCATCTTCTCCTTATAGCTCCAAACCAAGAGAACACCAACCCATCAAAGACATCATTTCCCCACCCCACACTTGCCTTAGCAAGTGTGGCCTAACAAAAGATTAAGTCCACTCGTAGGTATAAATGAAGGAAATGTGACCATAATTAAGCTCAAGGGTAGGTTTCGACTAAGTAACAAACGGCTATAAGCGAATGGTGGTGAGACCATTCTATCAAGGCCGAGAGAGGAGGACTCTGAAGGAAAATGTTCCGGTTAAGGCTTATTTGGCTATGGTAGGGTCAAGAGAACGCCAAAACCGTCATCCCATGTCCTACTTAGGTAAACCTATGACATTTCGTCTCGAGACTCATGATATGAAAGGTGGTAGTAATCAAATTGTGCACAAAGTGTAGCTTCCGTGAAATTAATAAGACTCCATTCTCAAGATAATATCAAACCACAATGTACATGTTCGGGATCCCGACTAAGGTGATCACCACTCAAATGTGAAAATAACACATACAACACGGTGTTAAGACCCTTGAAAAATTTTAAAAATTACCCAAAAATCGACTCGAGCCCGGTCATAGGCCAAGTATACCACATTTATAGCACATTCAACAATAAAAACAATACAACGGCTAAGTCCCCCACCCCACACTTAAACGAAACACTGTCCTCGGTGTGTGAGAGAGATAAGAGGCGTAAAAGACTTAGGTTTGACCAAAAGACCAGCGAAAAGGCGCAACCGTGACTCGAAACTCGTGATAGCCTCGTATGAATCCATCCCGAAACCTAAAGCGAGATCAACAGAAACAAAGACAGCGCATGCACGGGACATAATCCGCGTGCTCAAAGGCAAGCAATAGGGTAAGCGGGTACATAAAATAACGAGTCTCATACGATGGCGAGATCAAAGCATAACGAGGGAATACGGGATATGCACTTTGGAAGGATACAATCGAATCAAAATAAAGTCACGAACATCCATGCATCGAATATAAGCTAAGAAAAACATCCTAGTCATCCCACAGATCAGTCAATCAATAAAAAAAAATATACGGTCAAGCGGGCCTCGGGGCTCAAAAGTAAGTACACGTGCATGCCAAAGTGAAATGTGACCAAAGTATGATAAAAGAACGTCAAAAGTAGGTAAAATGTCAAGATGTATAAAAGAGACAGGACTAGTAAGTAAAGGCATGTAAGAGTTGCATGAAAAAAAAAAACATCATGCTAGTCTCGCTCCATGTCCCTGTCGTCGGTGGTGAGATCCGGTGTGCTGAAGTTGGTGCAACCACAAAGGTGCACTCTCGATCTGTGTAGATCCTGCAACACCTGTCCTCACTGCCTCTGTCCCACCATGCGTGCCCGCACTAATCGTGCCCATCGATCATCCAAATCAAGATCATCAAACCCTCGTCCGGCTCTCTCTACACGAATGACTCTCTATAATCCATTGCAAATCCTCCTCAATCTCTGCGGTATCTTTGAAGCGGTGCAATATCTAGATCCAACTCGGGAAGCTCAACTCGCCTCTCCGAGCCAATACCCGCCGATTTTCCACAATGCCGTTCGGTGTCACCTCGGACTATCCATCCAGTCTCTCTGTTTGTGTGCAATCGAAGCCCCCGCTTCTCTAAGCCACGGCCCCGGTAGAGGATGTAGAAGGTAGAGGTGAAGGTGTGGTGGAAGGTCCAGAGTAGTAGAGGAGGAGGTGGGGGAGTGCAGATAGTGGTAGTAGTGGAGGAAATGATAGGAGGAGGTATGGGTAGGGTGGTGGAGGTAGTGGAGGGGGTAGGGCGGAGGACGGTGTGAATGGGTCGAGGGGTGGGCCTAGGAAGGTTAGAAGCAGTGCGGGCGTTAAACGGCCTCGGTACCAGGCGATTCTTCTTCCTCAGAATCTGATCATCAGGATACTCCTTTACCAACGCTCCCTTGCACAAACCAAAGATGAGGTAGGGGCACATAATCATCCGACGCTTAACCTTTTGATTTTCTCTGAATTCCTCAAAAATGGTTTTCCCAACGTCTACCTTCAGATCATAATGTAAGGCATACAACAATTGCAAGTCCTTAATGTGGAAGTGCGTAATGTTGTCCTTGGTAGTAGACGGTTTTGAGAAAACTTAGCTTTACTTTCCAAATATCCGCCAAGTCGTCGTCACCAACTGACTTCTTGCATTGCTACCTTTTGAAGTCCACGGTAAGTCAGGGTTGATTGCTTTCCTCATCTCCTCTAATGGATCTAGGTTGTCAGTAGTATCCCAATGTGACCTCGCCGCAAACCAACCTAAATAATCCTGCCCCTCGAAAGCCGGTATCCGATAATAATCATTGATAGCTTTGACGGTCCACGGGACATTAACCCCTCTGACTCTGATAAACCCGGATTCCAGATTAGCCACACTGAAATTTGCATACCATTCCCGGACTATTGACAAATTCGGATGCCCCTCGGTTCATAAATTAGATTATTCCACCTCTCTTCATTAAGTCTTGATGAACTCTTTAGTACGCGAGTTTTGAGGTCTAGCCCCTCTCATAACACATGTTCTTCCCAAATGATATAATCATGATAGTTAGAGTAGGCAACCGGTGAGTTGAAACGTAGATCGAAAGGGATAATATCCTCAGGAGGGGGAGCTAGAGGAGGGGCTTGCTCGGGAGCACTCTGTGGAGGGGCACTCTGAGGAGGTGGTGGAGCACTAGTCCTAGCAGCTTTGGCTTGCAAATGTGCCAAGGCACATCGCTCTCAAGGTCCGTGGCCTCCCACTATCACTACTCGTATTCCTCCCTCGGTATCCGGCTCAAAATCTTCGTCAGATGTTTCATCCCTCAACTGTCCCGCTGGCCTAATTGCTCGAGCGTTTCTACTCTCAACTGCACCACCAATCCGAATACCACTCGAAGGTACCCTAGGATAAACTAGGGTTTTCTGTTTTTTGGGGGCTTGCCTAGTCATTGGTTGCTTGCCCTTACCTTTGCCCTCGGTTTCCTTCCGTTTAGTTTCCCTCATTCTAAGAACATCAGCCGAACAACACCCAACAATCAAGTGACAATCAAAACCGACCCGGTTATCATCCAACCGGGATTTCAAACAAACCAACCATTCACAACAAAACACCCCACACCATTCACCATCGATCAACACAACCAAACAAAACAAACAAAAACAGGATATTGAATCAATAAACAATAAATAACGTGAAAGGCGTTAAACCAAAAATAGGCCAAAAACTAACCACAACCGAAATTTAAACGTAAAGCCGAAATATACCTGTTCTATGCTTAAGAGAGATGATAGGAATGATTAGGAGCGAAGAATGATCCTCGAAACGTCGAAACAAGCCAAAATCGACCAAGGAGAAAAACTGCCGCAAGTGCCGATCAAATCGAGGATTTCACGGATTTGTTGTTGGAAAAGCTTGTGGAAATCAAAAGAAGGGGTTGAGAGGTGTTGAAAGGGCTTTAAATCGCCAAAATCGGTTGAGAAACGAAGGATTTCGAGTGAAAGGGTGAGAACGGCCGCCAAACGCTGCTGCTAGGGTTGAACGGAACGCCGGTTTGAGGAAGCAGGGTATTTAAAGGAGACGAGTCTAAACGCGCGTTTGGAATGAATGGAACGCGCGTTTCGCATGTCCAAACGCGCGTTTGACAGGTCAAACGTGCGTTTAGAAAAGGGTTCACGATCGAGAGTTGAGACTCCAACGCGGCGTTTGAAAAGGTTCTAAACGCGTTTAGGAAAAGAGCTGCAAACGCGCGTTTGAAAAGGGGAAAAACGGGCGTTTGGACCAGAAACTAGGAAAACTTAAGATTTCTACCCCACACTTGATTCTAACCGCCCCGAGACCACTAGAAATACCAAACTAACTCAACAAACTACGAAATGGTGGGTTGCCTCCCCCAAGCGCCTTTGTTTTACGTCGTTGGCTCGACAAGATGGATTATACGGTGCCAACTTTTTCAAAGTTATACCGTTGGCACAAGGCGAGAAAGGGTAGAAAGATGGAAAGATGGATTTAGAATTATACTGAGTCAAGGTTTAAAGTCCATGACAAGACTTACAAGATTCATCACAAGTGTGCGGGATCTTCAAGATGCACTATTTCTAGTGCTTCATCGTAGGTAACCGCTCATACCTTTTCAACCGCAAGCCATTTGTGGTGAGCGTGCGAACTTAGAATGGGTGATTTCAATAGCACCGGACGGATAAACTTTCGACACAACATAGGGACCGGACCACCTAGACTTCAACTTCCCTTGGAAAGATGTAAGCGAGTATTGTAGAATAAGACTTCGTCACCCTCATTGAAAACACGAGGTTTGATCAACTTATCATGGAGTAACTTAGTCTTTTCTTTATACTTCGTGGAGAGGTCATAAGCACAAAGGCGGAACTCATCTAGTTCATTCAATTGGGCCATCGCTTCTCACCAATTAAGGTGTCATCGAGGTTTAGCATTTTGATGGCCCAATAAGCCTTGTGTTCGATTTCTACGGGAAGATGGCAAGATTTACCATAAACTATCATGTAAGGTGACATGCCTGTGGGGTGTCTTAAAGGCTGTCCTATGGGCCCACAAAGCATCATCTAACTTTAAAGACCAACTCTTGGCGTTCGTGTCTACCGTCCTTTCCAAGATACGCTTAATACCCCTATTCGTGACTTCAACTTGACCACTCGTTTGGGGATGGTAAGCGGTACCTAGCTTGTGTTTCACGCCATACTTCTCCAAAGTTTATCAAGCGGCTTGTTGGCAAAATGGCTTCCATTATCACTAATTATAGCACGTGGCACCCCAAACCTACAAAAGATGTTCTTTCTAAGAAAGCGGATAACAACATTCCTATCATTAGTGGGTGAGGCTAAGGCTTCGACCCATTTGGACACATAATCACACGCGACTAGAATGTACTTGTTACCACACGAAGAGGGATAGGGGCCCATAAAATCAATGCCCCACACGTCAAAAATCTCACACACTATGATCGGCTTCTGAGGCATCTCACTCCTTCTAGATATACGACCGGACCTTTGACAAGCATCGCAAGATTTCACATAAGCATGTGCATCTCGGAATAGAGTGGGCCAATATAGCCCACTTTGCAATACTTTCAAAGCGGTTCTTTGCCCAAGTGGCCTCCGGCCTCTTTGTCGTGACAAAAGCGAGAGAGCACTCAAAATCTCACTTTACGGGATGCACCTCCTCGAGAATACCATCCGAACACAACCTATATAGACAAGGATCTTCCCACACATACTTACCCACCTCACTAAGGAATTTACGCCTTTGGTTCGGGTCAAGGTCGGGTCTCTGAAACCGCACTCGTGGTAGTTGACAAAGGAGCAAACCAAGGACTACCTTCCTTACCGACTTTTAGAAAGTTGCCTCTCTTAGCCGGAAGAAGGGTGTCAAGTGCATAAAGTTGCTCGTGAGGAAAAGAATCATTTATCTCCTTTGTGCCTTGATCAACTCCTCACTAAGCTCCATACGACTTAGGTGGTCGGCTACGACATTCTCACAACCCTTCCTATCACGGATCTCTAGATCAAATTCTTGCAAGAGTAAGATCCACCTCAAGAGGGGGGCTTGGCATCTTGCTTGGCGAAGAGATAACGCAACGCGGCATGATCCGTGTGGACAACCACCGAGAACCTACGAGATGAGACCGAAACTTATCAAACGCAAAGGCGACCGCTAAAAGCTCTTTTTCGGTGGTAGTATAATTACATTGGGCGGATTCAAGGTGTGACTTGCATAAGCAATGGGCTTGAAGATTTTATCGATCTTTTGACCGAGGACCGCACCAACATGCGGTGTCACTCGCATCACACATGAGCTCAAATTCTTGATCCCATTTCGGAGCGACTAAGATGGGGCGGAAACAAGTAATTGCTTGAGCATCAAAATGCTTCAACACAAGCTTTGTCAAAATCAAACGGGATGTCTTTTCCAAGAAGAAGAGTAAGAGGGCGGGCTATTTTAGAAATCCTTGATGAACCTACGATAGAACCCCACATGGCCTAGAAAACCCTAAGAGTCTTTAGGTTGGTGGGCATAGGAAGTTTAGCTATCGCTTCTACCTTAGCCTTGTCTACCTCTATACCCTTACTAGATATCTTATGCCCTAAGACTATCCCTTCCGTAACCATCAAATGACACTTCTCCCAATTAAGCACCAAGTTTGTCTCCTCACATCTACCCAACACCTTTTCAAGATTATCTAGACATTGTTCAAAGGAATCACCAAACACACTAAAATCATCCATAAAGACTTCTAAAAACTTTTCTATCATATCCGCAAAGATGGCCACCATGCACCGTTGGAATGTCGCGGGTGCATTACACAACCCAAAAGGCATCCTACGGAAGGCAAAGGTGCCATAGGGGCAAGTATAGGTAGTCTTTTCTTGGTCCTCTAAAGCCACATGTATTTGGTAATACCCACTAAACCCATCAAGAAAACAATAAAAAGCATGGCCACTTAATCTTTCCAACATTTGATCAATAAAGGGGAGGGGGAAGTGATCTTTACGGGTTTGGTCATTTAGCTTACGATAGTCAATGCAAATTCTATGACCACTTACCAAGCGCTTAGTACCTCCTCACCTTTGTCATTGATCTCCACGGTCATACCTCCCTTCTTCGGCACCACTTGGGTGGGACTCACCCACTTGCTATCCGAGATGGCATAGATAATCCCTAGCTTCAACATTGTGACCACATCCTTCCTCACAACCTCTTGGAGGTGTGGATTGAGTCTTCTTTGGGGTTGCCTTACCGGCTTTGCTCCATCTTCCAGAATAATCTTGTGTTGGCAAATGGTGGGACTAATACCCTTTAGGTCGCACATCTTCCACCCGAAAGCACGCTTATGCTTCTTAAGCATCTTCACTAACTCATCTTCCTGCAAAGCCGTTAGTGTAGAAGAAATAATCAAAGGAAGTAAATCATTATTTTCAAGAAAAACATACTTCAAATGAGGTGGAAGTGGCCTCATTTTCAAATCTTTCGGTGGGTCCTCAATTGATGGCTTTTCTAGCTCTCCTTCAAGCCCAAGATCAATCTTCTCGGTCCACCTTTCACCCACGAAAGCTGTCTTTTCTGGCTCTTTTGCTTCCTCTTCCGATTCCTCTTCCTCATCATGTTCCGTACTCACTTTTTCCATGCATTCATCGGATTCTTCTTTATATACCTGCATGTCAACATGTTCCGAAACGCAAGGATATATAGCATCAATAGAAAAACAGTCCTCGGTGCTCTCCTTAGGATGTTTCATGGCTTTATAGACATTGACCGCGACTTTTTCATCTCCAACTCTCAATATTATCTCACCACTCGCAACATCTATCAAAGTCCTCCCGGTATTTAAAAAGGGACGTCCTAACAACAAAGGTGTTTTAGAGTCCATCTCCATATCTAGCACTACAAAATCTACCGGGAAGGCAAACTTGTCCACTTTCACTATGACATCCTCTATCACTCCCATAGGCTCCTAATAGACCTATCCGCCATTTGAAGGGTCATCCCGTTGGCTCCAACTCTCTGAATCAAGACTCTCATATATAGCACGGGGCATTAGGCTTACACTAGCCCCCAAATCACATAAGACACTAGGAAAATGAGTCGTACCAATAGTAACCGGGATAGTAAAACTACCCTTGTCCCTAACTTTCGGGGGAATCTTAGACTTTCCATTAAAAATAGCGGAACACTCTTCATTTAAACACACAACTTCTTGCATCTTACCCTTCTTAGTTAGTAACTCTTTCAAAAACTTACAATACGAGGGCATGTTTGCAAGTGCTTCAAGAAAAGGAATGTTCAAATCAATTTTTCGTAAAATCTCAATGAATCGAGTTTGTGCCTTATTCAAGCAACTTTGTCTATGATTCTTAGGGGGATATGGGAGAGTACTCAAATCAAAATCTTTAGAAGGAGGAGGATTCATACCTTTCTTACCTTTGGAGCGCGGGGAAGACGGCTCTTTCATTGGCTCTTTCCCTTCTCTTCTAGTTGACTCCTCTTCTTTCACATCGATAACCACATAATCTCCCCGAGCTTGAGCTTCTTTCCTTTCAACTTCTTTTCTCTTGACATATTCCTCATGATCCTCATCATCTTCAATCCCATCTATATCACCATCCATAGCTCCCGCTTCCGACTCAATAGGTGCTTTTCTAGCCTTGTCCTCCCACAAGACTTTCTTCTCTCCATTAGTTCTCAACACTTTGCCGCTTCGGGTTAAGATGGCGTTTACACTTCTCGGATTTTTCTCGGTGTTACTCGGTAAACCGCCCTTCAACTGAACATGTTCCACCACTTGACCAAATTGAGTCTCAAGATTTTTGATGGCGGAACCATGTTTGTAGTTCATCTCAACCATGTCTTTCTTAATCTCCGCAAAGTTTTTGTTCATTTGTTCCAAGATGACATCGGTTGAACTTTTTTGAGGCAAAGGAGCCAAAGGAGGAGGGTTTTGATAGTTGTTGGAACCTTGTTGATTATACCCTCCTTGTTGTTGCCTTTGGTGTGGAGGTTGGTAGACTTGACCTTGTGAAGATTGGCTTTGATTTTGGCCTTGTCTATACCCTTGGTTTTGGCCTTGGCTTTGATTCCGACTCCAACCTTGATTATTGTTATGCCTCCAAGGACCATCACCTTGATTTCCATAATTTCCTCCTTGACCTTGTCCCACATAGTTCACATCTTGGGATTCTTCATACGGTTGCCCACCTTGTTGCTCACCCATATATTGGCCTTGATAGGGGCTTTGAGATTGATTTTGATATTGAGGCCCCGTGTTCCATTGCTCCATCGAGCAAATACTCATCATCCGCTTAGCTAACTCATTCATGTTATCTTGAGATAGAGTGCTAGGTTGCCCTTGAGTCGAGGATTGAGGATAGGCCATATTTTGGGCTTTGGTTGTCATCCTACAATCCTTTGCCGAGTGTGGTCCGCTACAAATTTGGCAAAGCTTAGCGCTCTCATTCTCCTTTTTCAATCTCCCTAACTGTTGTTCCATCGCTTGTACTTGAGCATGATATTGATCATTTGCTTCAACTTCTTTCACTTCAACCAAACCGGGCTTCTTGCTCCTTGTCCCCTTTCTACTCGACGATATATATTGCCTCGAGGTCTCGGAAATCTTCTCAATTTGGTTCATAGCTACTTCGGGTACCATACTCATAATATCCCCATTACATGAAGCATGCAACGTGCTTTGATGAACTTGATCCAAACCCGGAAGAAAGCATGAACTACCTCATATGATCTCAACCCGTGCCCGGGCACTCTCTCAATAACGCCTTAAACCGATCCCATGACTCATGTAGCTCTTCTCCTTCATAAGCATTGAACGACATTATAGCTTCTTTCATATCCATGGTCTTCGACGGGGGGTAATATTTGAGTAGAAAAGTCTTTACCACTTCCTCCCATGTGTGTAAAGAGTCATTAGCAACGAATCATACCACCTCTTAGCTTGCTCTTTCAAGGCGAGCGGAAAAGCATAAGTTTGAGTGCCTCATCACTCACTCCATTGATCTTTGTCGAGTTCACTATTTGGAGAAAATGATCAATGAATAAGTGAGGATTTTCTAAAGCGGTTCCATGAATATAGCATTATCTCCCAACAAATGTATGATGTTCCTATTCAATTCCAAGTTGTTGGCGGCTACCGGTGGCATTCGGATCGGACTATGCCCCATGTTTGCCGTAGAGCTAGCACAAAATCTCTACAAGTCAAGCCGCCTTGGTTTTGCTCTTGTTGACCGTTAAACCAATTTGGCATCGCGTTTGCACCTTGATTGTGAGCTTGGTTCGATTTTGTTGAAACCGATTCAACATCCATGCATTGAATCATTGCATAAGGGCGGGATCCATTTGATTCCCTTGGGCCTCGTGTTGAGCATTCTGAGGAATAGGCCCATTCGCATTCACCACATTGTTTCCTTGTCCATTCCCACCTCCTTGTGCATTGTTGTTGACAAGAGGCGGGTTTTGAATTGGGACTCCATTATTATTTCCCACATTTCCTTCCAAACCTTGTCCACCTTGTTGTGCCATGTCGGATCCTTCTCCCAACTCACCCGAATTACTCTCTTCAAAGACCGAATCGACTCTTCCACTTGACGACCTCTTCTTCGTTGGATCGCTTCTACGCCTTGCGTAAGCTTCAATCCCGTCTATGTATGGCTCGAGTGGTGTTTGAGATCTCCGGGTCATGCACTACAAAAAGCAAACAACAAGAAAACAAGAAAAGTAAAACCTAGGCCCAAGCCTTGGTTCACTTACAAGATATCACAAATAGCACACAAGTCCCGGCAACGGCGCCATTTTGATGAGCGTTTTCACCAAACAGAATTTATAAGATGCTCAAGACAACGGTGACTAAACAAGCTCTCTAACCGGCGATGGACCGGGTCGATTGCTAGTATAGCTACAGAGAGTCCGAGTCGAACCCAAGAGACAAGTGTTTGTGAGTACCAAAGTGAACGTAATTCTTAGTCCAGTGGTCGATGTTGGATAAATGTTAAAATTAAAGTAAAACAAGCTAACAAGTCTAAAAAAGGTAGAAAGATTACACTACTAGATTTCAAAGATGGATAAAGGGACATAGCCGAACCATGATCAATAAGGCTAATCTCAACCCCAAGATGACAAAACCGGAGTGTGCAATTACAAATAAACTCTCGCATTCGATCTCACGGTGTGCGAACTCCTAAACCCGGTGCTAAGCGCTGAACAACTCTCTTCTAACACCTTTTGCCATGTTAAGGTCTGAACAACTCTCTCCTAACAAGTCACGTTTTGCACTCGAGCCGCTTAAACGTATAAACGAGTAACCTCACACTTGAATGTGATCCTAGAACCCTTTTCCCACACCCTCTCTCTCGAACAACTCTCAAGAATGATGTGTGTGATTTTGACCTAGGTGATCAATCTAGCCCAAATCCGTTATAACGAGTTCTAAGGCGTGAAACATGCAAGATATAACAATAAAAGCACTACCCACTCCCCATTTCATCACCCAAAGGGTGATTTCACCAAATTTCACATGACCAAGGCTATGAAGAGGATTTAGCTACTCATTATACTAATCAAAACATGCACAAAGCAAGAAATAAGAGCCATAACAAGTAAAAGGGAAGAGAAATATACCATAAGATTGCAGAAATTCGAGTTGAGATCCAAAAAGTACAAAATAGAGAAGTAATTAAAAGGTGGTCTCTTAGTGTTTGAAATGAAAATCTAAGCTAAGAAATGGAAAGATTAAGCTAAGATGTTGTTGATTTACACTAAAAGGAAGTATTCTAAGCTATTACAAAATTCGAGCTAAGAGATGGGTAGAGTTTTGCTAAGAAGAGCTTGATATCCAAGAAAATGTCTAAGGGGGGGTATTTATAGGTGAAGGGAAAATCTGCTGTAAAAACGGTCCAAACGCGCGTTTGAAGGGCTGGAACGCGCGTTTGGGGTCTTCAAACGTCGCGCTTTAGCTATCTGAACGTCGTTACATATAAATTAGGGCGAGACTTGACTGTTCTTCATCTGGAACGCGCGTTTAGGAAGGGTCAAACGCGCGTTTAGGGTCTTGGAACGCACGTTTGGCCTGGTTCCCAAACGTGCGTTTAGAGGGCTTCAACTCTGAATCTTTTCTGAACTTCTGGAACGCGCGTTTAGGGATTAAAACGCGCGTTTGGTGTGTGGAACGTGCGTTTGGAGGGTTCAAACGCGCGTTTGAACCCCTGTTTCCCCCAGTCTTCACTTTTCTCCCTTTTTGACCTTCGTCTTGCCTCGGTTATGCTTTTTCACCACGAATTGTCATCTTCCGGGTCCTCGAGACACCAACACCCTACAATATCATAAACAACCAAAAACATCCAAACAACTCCAGAGGGTAAAAGTGCTCGAGAATGGGGTTAATATCAACAAAAAGGGGTATGAATTCATCAAGGTAATGGATTCGTTCCCCGTGCCAAAAGCTCAAGATATCACCCCGAAAATGGCCTAATTTGCCCAAAATTATGCTAAAAGTGTGGTAAACGGGGGTGATTAGTGCACCGGAGTTACGTAAAGTTGACTCCCATCAACAACACTGACTGCCTGAGCCAAATCAGGCCTAGTGCAAACCATGGCATACATTAGACTGCCAACTGCACTAGCATAGAGAACTTTTGACATATATTCCTTCTCTTCAGTTGACTATGAAGCATAAACAGACAAATGAACATTTGATGCCATAGGAGTATCTATTGGTTTTGCAGCAGACATCCCAAACTTGGCCAATATCTTCTGCACATAACCCTGCTGAGACAAGAATAATTTCTTCTGACTTCTATCTCTCCAGATCTCCATTCCCAAGATTTTCTTGGTTTGCACCCAAATCCTTCATTTCAAATTCAGCCTTAAGAAGGTTCTTGAGTTTTGAATATCGAGACTTCTTTGCAAGACAGAATCAACATGTCATCCACATACAAAACAAGATAGATATATGATCCATCTTTCAGCAGACTGTGGTATACACAACAGTCATAAGGACTTCTGTTGTAACCCTACTGAAGCATAAAACTGTCAAACCTTTTATACCACTGTCTTGGAGCTTGCTTCAAACCATACAATGATTTCTTCAACTTGCAAACATAATTTTCCTTTCCAGGAACTTGAAAACCCTCAGCCGTGTCATGTATATCTCCTTATCCACCTCACCATGTAGAAAAGCGCTTTCACATCTAATTGCTCAAGTTCGAGATCTGCTTTGTGCCACCATTGCTAGTAACACCACTGATTGAAGTGTGTCGACCACTTGGTGAAAATATTTCATCAAAGTCAACCCCTTCCTTTTGATGAATCCTCTTGCAACCAAGCGTGCCTTATACGACCCTTACGCCTTTGTTATTCCTTCCTTTTCTTGAAAATCCATTTGCAAGTCACGGCTCCTTGTCGGTGGGTTGTTTGACTAATTCCCAAGTCGATTCTTCAACAATGACTCCATTTCATCTCCCATGGCGAAGATGCCACTGGGATGCTTCATACATGTCTCTGCTTCCCTGTAAGTAGTAGGTTCAAAGAACCTCTACTTCTTCAAAGAACTTGGAGTGCATATCCACCAAATCATCATACCCATATCTCCTTGGAGGTATCCCAACATTAGATCTTCTAGGCTCACTGCGCAGCCTAGACTCTGGATCAATGTTTGTATGGCGCCCGAGGTCTCGATGAAATGGGCTGAATCGGTCTGGTTCATTATCCAGATCGAGATAGTGTTGATTTGGATCCACCGATTGTTGTATATCGAGTGACTCACACCAAGCTCCACTGTTTCTCAACACTATCAGTTCAAAGATCGGTTTCGGACTCGGTGAACCTCTCCATCGATGAGTTTAACATAGAATTTTCATCAAACACAACGTCCTGCGAGGATTACTCTGGACTCTGCGATGACCAAATTCTATATCCTTCACTCCATCACCATACCCCACAAACACTCCCTTCTTGGCTCTTTGCTCCAACTTCCTTCACTAACATGATAGTAAGTTGTACTCCCAAAACCCTTAGAATCGAGTAGTCGGCGGGCTTGCTGACCACATCTCAAATGGTGTCTTGAGATTGATTCCCGTGTGAGGACTCCTGTTGATTAAGTAGCAAGCTGTCTTAACAGCTTCTGCCCAAAATGTCCTTGATAAACCAGCTTGAGAAAGCATACATCTTGCCTCTCCAGTGAGTTTGATTCATCCTTTCAATTACACCATTCTGTGAGGTGTATTCCTTACAGATATGATGTCGGCAATACCTCTCGGTGCACAAAATGAATCAAAATCCGTCCAGCCAATTCAGGACCATTATCATCTGAAGCTTCTTGATTTTCTTGCCTAACTGATTCTCCACTAGGGCCTTCCACTACTTGAAGTTCTTGAATGCATCACTTTTGTTCTTCATCATCACCACCCAAGTCATCCTTGAATAGTCATCTATGAATGACACAAAATATCTGTGACCACCCAATGACTCAACTCTTGATGGACCCAGCCGATCTGAATGGATATAATCAAGCGTTGCCTTTGTATTGTGCAACCTGCTTGAGAACTTACTTACAGTGCAATTTCCCAAACACACAATGTTCACAAAAGTCCGTGGTTCTTGACCTTATATCCCCAAGAAAACTCTTTGAAGAAAGAATCACATACCCTTTCACCCATGTGACTTAGTCTTATGTGCCACAAACCGAGTCTGGCTGAGGCCAGTGAATAACGAGGATGCAACGGCCAATGTGAGTGCAGATCTGATGATCCTTGTAATATATACAAGGTTCCCTCTTGATGCCTTTGAGGACTACAATTGAATCTTTGAAAACATTCAACCGCCCACCTTCACCCTTGAAGTTGAACCCTTGTAACATCCGTCAGTAAGAGAGAGATACCAAATTCTTGGTCATCTGTGGAACATGTCTTACATCCTTGATTATCTGAAATTTACCATCCTTTGTCCTTAACTTTCTTGAGCCAATTCCACAACTTTGCAAACCTTGCTTTGTTGGCCATATAGATTTGACCACCATCTATCTCGCTCATAAGTAGAAAACCACTCCTGTTTGGACAAATATGGTAGGATGCTCCAGAATCAAGTATCCACACATCATTATGGTGTGTAGAATCCCCAACAACTAGAACCAGATCCTCATCGATTGCTCAAGAGCCAAAGGCTGCTGTGCGAATACCTTCCTCTTTCTGCTTTTCTTCTTCCTGGACAATTGGACTTCCAATGTCCCTGCTCTCTTACAATAATTACGGACATCAAGTAGACTTAGGACCTTTGGACCCGGACTTCTTTTCTTCTTACGTCCATATCCTTTTCCACTATTATTGCTAGCTACTAGCCCAGCCTTTATTTATCGTCTGTCCCCAAAGACCTTGTGTCTAAGCTCCCTGGCATGTAAGGCGGACCTCACATCCTCTAAAGCTCTTGTATCCTTTCCAACTATGAAAGATCGCACAAAGTTTTCATATGATGCGGGTAGTGACACCAACAGGATTAGGGCTGCATCTTCATCTTCAATTTTAACATCAATATTCCTTAAATCAAGCAATATTGTGTTCAGTTTGAGTCGAGATGTTCCTCAGTGGACTCCCTTCATGCATCTTCAAACTGAACAACCTCTGTTTCAACAACAACTTGTTGGTCAGTGACTTGGTCATATACATGCTTTCAAGCTTCTTCCACAACTTGGTTGCGGTGTCTTTCTCAGCAACCTCAGTGATAACATCATCAGATAAGCACAACATGATGGTTGAATGTGCTTTCTCTTCCAGGCTGGCATAATCTGCTGTACTTGTATTTGGTTTGTCAGATATAGGATTCCACAAACCTGCTTTGTTTCAACGATTGCACGCCTCTTGATTTGCCACAGACCAAAATCTGTTCCTTCCCAGTAAATTTATCGATTTTTCGTTTCATCTGCGACATCTTTTCTTGCTAAAGATCACAACTTTATCACGAGATCCTAGCACCTTGCTTGAAGGCCTTGGTGAAGATGAAGTTGATCGTCTGCATTGTTTTCTCGAACTGGCTCTCACGATACCACTTGTTATAAAGCGGATGGAGATAACTTGGATGCAAGAAAAGCGCGAATGCGAAGCAATCAAACATAAACAATCAAAGGAAAAAACAGAAACAAGAAGAACACAGATTTAACGTGGAAAACCCCTCAGTGGGAGAGGTAAAAAACCACGGGAAGAAAAGAGATATTTTATTATGCACTGAATTTTACAGATTTCAACACACTCGGACAATGAGACAACAACTGTATTTATAGGCACAAATTCCTAAACCCTAGCCGCAAAGAGTCTTTGTCTGATCTGCCATAAATACCCTTACATGTGTCCTCCTTTTAATGACATTTGTATAGTTGTCACATAACGAAATTAACGAGATGTGGGACCTGCTTTGTATTCGATTTTCAATGAGACTATCACCTGCTTGATAGTTATGTTGGAATAGTGTCCTAAACCCAATCGGGTTGGACCGGATCCGACCGGGTCGGATCATTTATACTATTTCTTTATGTTTATACATATATTAAATGGCTTTTCTGTTGTCATATATTTGTTCTTTTAAAGAACCAATTATGAATTGTTATATGATAACGTCCTTAGTATTAAACTGTGGTAGAGAAACCATGATAAGCGATTATGGTTGATGAGATCTCTGATCACTTTAATAAGTTTGATACTTAAATGTCTCTAGGCTGATGTACTATTAAACAGGGCATTGATAGTATAAACAGACTAGCACGTATTAGATGTCTTATGTCTTTAAGGGCAGGGATAGATCTCGTCTATCGAAGTGTTGAGACACTTGGGTATGCGTGTGGACGTGTATTAGAGAATGCGTCGTTAGGTGACCCACTTACACGGATAAGTGTCACACTATGTGACGGTTGTGTAATTATCCTTAAGACCGAGTCTTCATGGCATCACGGTGTGGATTGTCATGCTTTGACACTATTGAGGTTTCCCCAGCCACGGGGCGATCATGCGGTAGTGATTGGGTATGATCTTTGAAGCATCACGGAGTATACATGATTGGTCGTCCGGGAATCGCGTATCCTATGATTGGGATCGAATATCCGAAATGGCCTTCTTATAAGGAATGTCTTACTCTCGTGAATCTTTGCAAAGTGGGAGTAAATGAGTTACTTCGAGAGAGCATGATATCCAGTTATAAGATACGGTTGTTGATGTTTTGACACTTTCGACTAACGACCGTATGGATATTATTACAATGATAGGATTGTAAGTTACACGGTAATCTGTTTCACATGAAAGGTAGTAGTCATTGCATTTGACTCTTCCGATGATTGGGGTCACGGTGTGTTGCTGACGCTATCCGTGATCGTTAGGCATGAAGGGCATTTTAAGTAATTTGCACTTTGTGTCTCACGGCCAACATATTCGAAGCTATCGGGTCACACACATAAGAACATCTAGCGGATTAAAATGTGGTTATAGATGATAACCAAATAAGGAAAGTTTATCTCGAGACTATAAAGGTTATAGTGGTAAATTAAGATATACCTAACCCATAGCAGGACCTTTGTTCCAATGGATTGGGCGATCAACCCGGCCCAATATAAATATCATGGGCCTGCGCCCGGTGTAGCCGCCCATTTATAGCAAGGCGGCGGCTAGGTCTGGCCGTCTTTACATCCGCCACTTCCAAACGGACGTATCTCCTCCATCATATGGTTTCCTCTCCTTACAATCAAGGCAAGATCGTACCCAGCCGCTCGCCATCACCACGCTATCGTCGCCAGCGGAATGACATATCGTGCTGGCGCTGGCATGACTATTTACTTGATTCGATGCATCAGAGATATTTATTTAAGATACTTATGACACTTGTATAAGTTACTTCTTATTATATCATTAATTTGTCTAATCAAGAAGCGATGAACCGACTTACTTGTCTATAAATAGAGGATCATATGTAACGAAGAAGAGAGAGTGAGAATTAGTACACACGACCAAACTACGCCGCTTTTGCCGCTAACCACCGCCCAATCTGCTTTGTTATTTACTTTATGCTTATTCCGCCACCTTGTTACAAATAACCGCCGTACCTCTCCGGATGAATCACCTATAACGACCTTATATCCTCAGATTTGACACATTTACCGCCAAAGCGATATTCCACGCAACATCAGTTGGCTCCGTTACCGGGAAAAGCATCAATATCATTCTCGTCAAGATCATTTGCTCCACCGCAAGAGTGATCTCACGGCGGCGACAAGGTTGGATAAGCAGTCAGATCGTCACAACCGGAAGGAACTCCTTCATCATCATCATCACATGCAAACTACTTTCGAGTCCATCTATAAACGTAAAGGTTGGTTAAATCTCTAGCTCGATTCTTAATCATCAAAGATTCAAAAGAACAAGAGCCCTTAAACTATCGCCTTTACTCCCAAACATACCCACTCGAGAAAATCATCAAAACTACTAGCCAAATATCCCCATTTACACATACCCCAACAACTTTTCTAAAAATGGTTGGAGGAAAAGCTATAAACCCTACCACCCAGCTAAGCAAATTCACGGAACCCCATGAAGAAGGAGGAGAAAAACCGAAGGTGATTTCTTACGGGGGTGGTCTTTGAGAGGATATCACGCCCGGACATGAGGATTTCATACGAGGAAAAAACTTCGTGCCCGCCCGATTTGCGTGAGGAGAATTTAGCGGGAACTTCTCGTTTGAATGCTACGATGGCGAGATAAGGCATCCGTGCCGCCAAATTCGAATAGATTAGCCTTGCGAGCACATATGGAGTATGTAGAAGAAATGCGGTTGGGAAATGAGCTTTTAATCGTTGAGGGCTTCCACCTCGGCTATCCGAAAATTCAAATCTCCCCGCCCCGCACCACTCGAAAATCAAGGCGGCGGCGGCTCCCAAAAACTCAAGCTCGACAAAGCGAAACACACAGGGAAGCGATCATGCGGCGTCGCGGAAGAGATCGACTTTTGTTCATTGGGGCCCACGATGTCGCGACATGCGGCGCGACTCCGAACACAAAGAAATAATCGATCGATTTACACTCGCATGGAGGCGGGGGGATTCTCGGATAAAAGGGGTTATCGCGGCGAACATACCCGTCCCGAGAATAAGGAAGAGTTGGGGGTAATGAAAAAAAAAGCGAGATAGAGGAATTACAGCGGGGGCCAAAGGAGCAAAGGCATTCCCACTGGGAACAAGTGTGCTTCACCACGATATTTTGAAAGAAGCGCGCGAGAGAACGCGTTATCCCAACTTTACCAATTATCATGGAATAACAGATCCGTTGGGTGGCTATCCGCCTTTCAAAGCGAGATCGGTTTGTATGCGCTAGCGCGAGGATGCATGGTGCATTGCTTTTGTGGGGTCTATGCGAGGATAGAGCGCGTCATGGATTCGAGGTCTACCTCCGGCCTCGGTTACATCGTGGGGCGACCTCGTTAACAAGTTCATAGCGGAGTTCCGATCGGTGGGGACCAAAGAAAACACACATCGATCTATCGAGGTCCGTCGAGGCGAGCGAGGAACTTCGCGGCTATTACGGCGATTCTATAAAGTTTATGAGCTAACGAGAGGCTGGCGGATAACGTCGTGATGGCGGCTTGAAGCGAGTTGAGTCGGGGTACTGAAATCATTCTTATTAACCCCACCAGCGAACTTGCGGGAGATGTTGAGCTCGGCGAGGAAATGCGTCGCGGCGGTAGTAATGAGAGCATCTTCCTCGAGTAAAAATAAGCAGAGAATTGGCGCGATCCGCGAAAGATACCAGCGAGAGGTAATGAGCGGGACATCAAGAAACCGGTAAGTTCAAGAGAGAGCATTTTACCCCCATCAACATCTCCTACACTCAAATGCTAAGCGAGGTTGAGATGAAGTACCCGAGCCTTATCCGTGGTTGCGATTCACGTCGCGGCGCTAGCAAATCTGTGGGTACCACCAGGATAAGGTCACCACGACCGAGAGTGCATCTGATTTAAGCGGCGGTGGAGAAGTTACTTGCTCGCGGCCCGGCCACGGCGGATACAAGCAAAAGCGGCTGGGGTCGAGATAAGCGGAATCAACGAGACCCGCCCGGTTTGATCGGAGTATAAGGATGATAACCGAGACTCCGCCCGGCAACAATCAGTTAAAGTCGCGTTGGCTCGATCAACAAACATGTGGAAAAACCGGTGTTTTGCGAAAAAGCGAGAGCCGCTTTGGCTTTTACTCGAAGTGAGTTGGTGACTTCAACCAATCTTGAGGACATGTGTTTGTGTGTGTCGGCGGTTATCAACCGTGCATCGTAAAGCGGGTGATGATCGACACGGGAGCTTGCCGTGACATTATACTCTGATTTGCTTGAGAGTTGGGATTTGGCGACTCGGGTTTGAGGCCGCTGCGGCACCGCTTGAGGGTTTACAAATCACAAAGTAAGTGTCAAGGGGCCATCGATTTAGAAGCGTGCAAATGGGCGATTATGCGCCTTTTAGAAACGAAAAGGTCGCTTTCTTGGTGGTCGACCTCTGGTCCAACTACAATATGATCTTAGGGATACCGGCTCTACGTCAATTTCGGATGGTAACCTCCATCCCTCATCGGCGAGCAAAGTTTTATGTTGGTGATCAGTTGGAGCGTCTATCGGCCCGAGCCGCGGCAGTCCTCAATTATATACGAGAAATGAGGGAGGCTAAGAGACCACAGTTGAGGTACCGGAGGTTGAAGGAATGGTCGACATGATCGGGGAATGTGAAGCGAGCAAGCGCCCGTGAGTTGGAATGTGAAAGCGCTACAAGTCGAGGATGAGCCCGATTTCAACTGCTTTGAAGATGAACTAGTAGAGATAGTCATCAGCGAGGAGTACCACTGAGCAAAAGATTAAATTTGGGGCTAGGTTAAGCTCTGCTTTGAGAGAAGAAGCTGGTAAAGATGCTAAAGGAAAACACGAGTGCCTTTGCATGGGTTGTCCTGAGATATCACGAGGAGTCGGGCCCGAAGTCGCCCTCAATCATCGGCGTGGATTCAACCGTCAAACCGGTACAACGGCGAAACACGCCCGATTTTCATACGAAAAAGAGGCGTTTGTAAAGATAAGTGCAAAGCTTCTTGAAGCGGGTATCGTAAAGGAGCTTGCTTATCCTACGGCTTGCAAATGTGGTAATGGTCAAGAAGCATAACGGCAAGTGGAGGATGTGCGTGGACTTCACCGATCTCAACAAAGCTTGTCCCAAAGATCCTTATCAACTTCCTCGAATAGATAGATTGGTGGATTCGATTTACGGCTTTGAGGTGTTGAGTTTTTGGATGCATACTCGGGGTATCATCAGTGCGAATGGCTTGAATCCGACAAGGAGATGACCGCCTTGAGCTGCTTTGGGGCCTTTTTATTACTATGAGATGATGCCGTTTGGGTTGAAAAATGCGGGTTCGGCGTATCAGCGAATGGTCAACCAAGTTTTATTTCGCAAATTGGAAGGAATATGGAGGCTTATATAGATGACATGGTGGTGAAGTCGGCGGAGCGAGCCACGTTGGCGATCTTCGAAACTCTCAACAATGTTAAAAAGCACTCTATGAAACTCAATCCCGACCAAAATGTACATTTGGGGTTCGGCGGGCAAGTTTACGGGTTTTATGGTTGCCCGTCGCGGCATCGAGGCAAACCGAAAAGATACAAGCTCTCCTCCGATATGAAGGAGCCCACAGCGATCAAGGAAGTTCAAAGGCTAAGCGGCGCGTTATCGCACTTGGTCGCTTCATATAAAGTCGGCCGAAAAGTGTCTTCCATCTTTTAAAATTACGAAAGGAGATAAGACATTTTCATGAGAGTGGAATGTTCGCAAGCTTTTCAAGCCCTGAAGGAGTATCTGGGCAAGCCACCTCTCTTAGTCGATCCGCGGTAGGGGATGTGCTATTTTTATCTAGCGGCTTGATTGAAATTTGTCGCCGCCGTTCTTGTAAAAGAGGCGGAACCCTCCAAAATCCGTGTTTTATGTAAGTAAAGCTCTCGATCCGGTGAAAGCCGCTATTTTAACATTGAAAAATTAGCTTACTCTCTTGTTATTCTTTGCCCGCAAACTCGGGGCTACTTCACATCCCATACAATAATTGTTTTAACAGACGATCCGATCGACAAATTTTGCACAAACCGGACCTTTCGGTCGCCTCCTCCGAGTGGGCAATCGAAATTACGAGTTTGATATCGATATCAACCTAGGAGCGCAATCAAGGGACAAACCTTGCCGGACTTCATCGTAGAAACAAGTTTTAACTCGCCACGACCAAACTCGCCTATCCCAATCGGACCCGCGAGAGGTCGAGGAGCGGACGAGCAATGTTGGGTGGTTTATGCGTCGGCGGGGCATCGAGTCGGAATGGTTGTGGAGCGAGTCATTTAATGGAACCGGGAACTCTGAGGAGATCGAAAAGGCTTTAAGGTTTGAGTTTGCCGCCACGAATAATCGGGCCGAGTATGAAGCGATCATAAGCGGGGCTCAAACTTGCAAAGGAGTTAAGCGTAGAGAATGTGGAGGTTTATTGTGACTCTCGACTTATCGTCAAACAAATCTCGGGGATTATGACACGCGTTGTGATATTCTCGAAAAATACGGTAAGGTTGTCCGAAAGCTAGCAGCGGGTTTTCAATATTGCGAATTTATCGAGAATCAAAGAGAGGACAGCGGCGGCGGACTACTTATCAAAACTCTCTGCGGAGGAGGAGCTCGCGGACCCTTCCATCATGATCGAATATTTAGCGGCGCCCTCAATCGAAGCGGCGAGATTATGGATATAGATACATCACACATGGTCGCATGTTGGATAGATGAGATACAAGCATACATCGAAGCGGGCATTTTGCCCGATGAGGCGGACAAATCACGCACCCTCGGAAGAAGAGCTGCGAGTATGTCATCATGAGCGGAGTTCTTTATAGAAGGTCGGCTACAAAGCCCTTTTTACGGTGTGTTCGACAAGAGGAAAGCTTGGTGATTCTAAGCGAGATTCACCAAGGCGTGTCGCGAGGACATCCGACAAGCCGCTCTCTGGCACAAAAGGTTTTAACCGCCGGGTATTCTTGGCCTAGTATTCTTAAGGACTCGAGAAGCTAGTCGGGAATGTCTAAATGTCGAAGCATCACGGATATCCCACGATTACCATCACATCGAAAGCGAGCATTGTGGTCGCACCTTGGCCTTCGACATGTGGGGACTCGATCTAATCGGACCATTTCCACCAGGAAGAAGCGGATGCAAAGTTATCATAGTAGCCGTCGATTATTTTACAAAATGGATTGAGGCCAAACCTATGGTTAAGATAACCGCATAAAGCGGCGGGTTACTTTTGCGATCAAATTTTCTCTCTTTTGGCGTTCGCGGCGATGGTGTCGGACCACGGTCCACAATTTAAATCTGGATTTTTCAAACCTTTGCGCGAAATTCAAGGTAAAGCATTGGCAATCATCGTAGCATATCCACGGGGTAACGGTCAAGGCGAGGCCGGCAATAAGCAAGTAATTAAGATGCTAAAGAAAAGTGTGGATGATAAAGCAAAAGCGAGGAGGGTGGGTAGGCGAGTTGCCCGCCATCTTATGGTCTCTCCGCACCACCATCAAAACACCAGCAGGTGAAACTCCTTTTGCTTTAACTTATGGATCGGAGGCAATGAGTCGGTCGAGATGGCCTGCCAAGCATCGAGGAATCGCTCTTTCGACCCCCCCAGGATAACGCGTTGAATAAACAAATCAATCTCGATCGATAGAAGAAAAAAGAGTAATGACCTATCAGCGGTTGTTAAACTACAAGCGAGATAGCGAAGAGAGCATGATAAGCGTATCCGCGACCACTCGTTCAAAGTAGGGGATTTCGTTCTTCGCAATAGGAAAGCAGCGGGCATGGAACGACAAGGGTAAACTTACAATGACCCAGGAAGGACCTTGCTCCGGTGGCAAAGGAGATCAAAAAAGGAACCTATGTCTTGAAGAACCACGAAGGTTCTGAGCTCAACGAGGCCTTGGCATGCGGATAATCTTAAGAGATACTATATGTAATAATCGGATAGGGTTATGGCCATCCTCTTGTCAACGATAAAGAGCGTCTAGGCTTTCTTTGTAAATTTTTATCATCTAGCGGGGTGATCAAAATTTTATAAATCAATTTTACATCCACTTCTCACCTGACATTTTACTCGAGCGAGAAAATTTTTAAGCAAGGTCTCGGTTTCCCTCAACCTTTGTCAAAAAGTGGGGGCAATATGAGGAGTTTTTCAAGAAGCATGCGCCGCCAAATCTCATATCAAGCAGAGGCCACCCCATGAAATTTAATTTCAAAAGCGATATCTTTGACATCAGTTTAGCGAGCGAATAGCGGCCCGAACAATTGGCTTAGATAAGATTCAAGGCACAAATTGAAATACAACGGCTTGGAATCTTATCTAACCAAGGGGATTGATCGGACTCAATAACAATAACGAGGCAAACAAGCAAATATGGCGAGCGAAAAGCAAACCTCGATATACAAATTGCAAATGGAAAAGTAAGGAGTTATGCGAGAAAAGTAAAAATAAGTTGCAAATTACAAATCAAGTAAAGGCAAAGTCAAAGCAGAAATTTACAAGCGATCGGGACAAAAGCAAAGCTAAGCTTCATCACAGTGGTTGTCTTCGTTTGAATATTGGCGAGTGAAGGAGGAGTGGGAGTAGCTTGTGGACTTACCGACTCGGAGGAAGCAGTGGAGTGGCGCCCAGATCGATCTTGATTCGCTCATGAGTTTCCTCACCATCTCCACCTTCGGCGTCGACCGGTTCGAGCTCGCGGCGAACTAACTCCCTCAGTTATTTTCTACAACGGCGGGAGCGACCCGATCGAGGAGCAAGCTTTGGAGCATAGGCCTCGAGCTCCTTATCCGAATAAGGAATCCGCGCGCATGAAAGCCCTTAGTTCCTCATCGAAAGGGTGTGTGAGAATCCGGTCTCGCAAAGTTTCAACATCTGGATCCTCACTACCCGGGCCCATAAGCGAGCGAGCAAGGTGATAGCCGCCCTGGTGAAAGCCCATAACAAAGCGTCGTCGACCTCGGCGCTCTTATCGACCATCTTACGATTCATAACGGCGAGTGCACGATGAGCATCGTCGCATTTAGCTTGAAGGCGCTCCATCAAATCGGATAACTCTTGAGCTTTGGCCACACGCGCTCTGTGCAAGCTCCTCGATCGGGCGGCGTGCGCTCGGCCTCTATCCGCGCTTTGTCGACTTCGCCCGAAGTGCAGCCGGCTTCCCGCCGCGATTTATCGGCACATCCCGCGCTTATCGGCGCTACCCGCGCTATGCGCTCTTGGAGCAGCGCCCCCTCCAGCGCTTTCTTCTCTGCGATCAGTTTGCTTCACTTTGTCCTTCTCGGACTCCAACTTCGCCGTGAAAAGCTGCGCCATTGTGTCATGGGACTTTTCAATGCTTTCTTGGACTCGTCCGCGCGCTTTAGCACTATCGGCCTTTCGAGGATATGGTCTCGATATGAGTCGTTTTATAAAGCCCAGGCCAACCCGATTGCCAAAGCGAAAGGAAAGAGATATGCGAGTCGATATCAACTTTGAAAAATAAAGCAAAAGACAAATATGGTAAAACAAAGGAAACTTTACCGTGCTCATAACGGTGCCGAGCAGACCCCACAGATCTTGGCGTTGGGGACAAAGTGCGGCGAGGTGTGATGCAGTCGCCAGGGGCGACCACATCCAGCGATCCCGCGACCGATCTCAAGTTAATGTTTGAGGCGGGCCCCACTTCAAGTGCTTTAGGGAGGAACATCTGCGATCCCGCCGAAATTGCTTTCGCCCGAAATATTGAGGGTTGGCTCGTAAACCCCTCATCCAACCAGACAATTTGGAAAGCCAGCCCAGCGAGCACATTTTTGGGCGGCGTGATCGATTCGGTGCCAGCGGCTGCGGACACCTCGAAAACCTTCTTGCCTTTATCGGCGGCGGATGTCGAGCCCGCGGTAACCTCGGCAACCCTCACCTCTGCCTCTACATCCGCGGCGGCCTTTTCCTTGGTTTCATCTTTTTGGATTTTTGTGGGGGAGGAGCATCACGATCGCCGCCCGATGTCATCAATCGCGGACGACCTCTTGAGATCTGACCGCTTTTCTTCTTGACGGTAGGTGGCAACCGAGAGAGTTATGCATTTCATCGCCTTGCTCGCCCGGTGTGTAGCCGTAATAGATTTCATCGGCGGCACGGCCGTCTTCTTCACTGCGAGCTTGAGGTGCCCGCCGCCCCATCGGTCGGCCGACCTTTGGAAGATCGATCTGCACTTTCACCCAGTTCGCGGCTCTGTTCACCTCCCGATCGTCTTCGCCGGGATGGAGAGTTTCTTGTTGAGTCAATCTATCCATGGTACACAAAAAAGCCGAAGCGTGTTAACGAGATAAATATATGGGGAAACAAGAAAGATCTGGATGCAAAAAGTAACAAGTAAGAATCCTACTCGGTGCTCGCGCGTAGAGTCGCCTCCACAGGTGGTACATTGGGATGGTAGGCATATAGCATGATGACATTCCCGTACCGGTCGGGGTGGGTTGGCAGCGGATCGGCAGTGCAAGGGGCGCCAACCCCGCGGCGAAGAAGCCCGCTAACCCGAATACGGTTCGCTAATATCGAAAAGCACTCTCGGTTATGCGCGCGGGCTTGATCCTCATTCCTGCGAGTATAGCCTAGATCATCTTTTATTTGGCTATGAACCCGTCGTCGTCGTCACGGGTTTTGATATCTTTGAGGTGTTCGGTTGTCACGAGTTTGCGGCGGTTTGCAAAGGCCATCCCACCCGTGACTCCACCTTCATGCATCTCTTATCGATCCGCTACTTTATCTGGGAGGTCGAATAACAAGCGGGGCCGACCACTACTCGGCGACTCGTGGTTGAATCGGCGGCGTCGCCTTTCGCGAGAAAAGTAGAAATATAGCAAAGCGCCCATAGAGGTTCGCGCCTTTTCAATCTGGTGATTATAATAAAGGATGTCACGGCGCGAACAACTCCCAAACTAAGGTCGCGAGGCATCACCTCGGCTCCTCCATAAACTTCACGAAGAATGGGTGAAGGGAGGCTGAGTCCGGCAGCGAAGTGGTCGAAGTGGAGCCATATGTAATCTTCGATTTAGCGACGCAAATCCTTGACACATTGTCGCTCCCATGCTCGCGAATCGATAATCGGAGGAATGTCATATATAACGGCGGCGGCGTGTAATCTGTAAGGCTCCTCATTCCCTCCACTTTGAGATATGAGCTCGCGGTCGACACTCTTTTGCGCGTTCATTTCGGCGGTAACTTCCGCGGACTGATCTTGCCAGACCTTTTCACCTTTCGCGGTCGGCGTCTCGGGAATCTAGAAGAACTCGCGGCCCTCTGCCCAGCGAACTCGGCACCACCACTGTCCTCATCCTCGTAAATCGCCTACTTCCTCAATCTCACCACCAGTAGCGCCACTTTGCCAATAAGGCGATTTCATCCTCCGGCTCTGCCTCTCTTGCTCTCATCAAGTCGAGTCATCGACCATCGCACCTCGTCGCGGATCCGTAACGGCGGCGCGAGCTTCCTCGTTTGATTGAGTATCTTGAAGACATCTTTGAAAAGAAAAAGGGCAAGGTGGACCGTTTAATCACCCAGGCGTGATAGTCGGGCCGAGGTGAAAGCGAGTACACCCCGACACCTCGCCCTCTATCTTCTTTAAACAAGAAACTCGAAAAAAAAAAAAAAAAAAAAAAAAAACCTATCTTTCTCCCAAGCATTAACCCGAGAAAAACCCCAGGCAAACTACCCCGATCACATATGCATTCATACGGGAATAAGTGATATGTCAACATATAAGCGCCAAGCAAATCATGGAAGAAGCATAATCGGGGATTTAGGAAGAGGATAAGCGTACACAATGCTCAAAAAAGCGGGATCATCGGGATCATACACTACACCAAAGCAAACTAGGGCAACATTCATACAAAAGCATAAGGAAGACAAATCAAAATCACGATTTTGGGAAGGAATCAAAGTGAAAAAAAAGCGAAGCAGAGGAAGATTTTGCTACGATCGTTGAAAAAGGGTGAAAAGTAGGCGATTCTTTGAGGAAAGCGCTTGATCGACTCTGTTAAACCTTGCGGAAATCGCCTTCTACGCCGGAGTTTTGTTATCACGAGTCGATTTCACCAAAAGTGGTGAATGGTGGAGGAGGACCCGCTTTTATAGAGGAGAATAAGGCGGGAGCAGTTATTACGATTTTGAAATTCAAAGCGTTTGAAAGCGTCTTGTCTCGTAATCGTCTAATTGGCGTCGGTTCGTATCCCAAGCGGCGACCAATCGAATAATGGCGATTCGGATCGTCGCGCAACCTCTCACGTGGCGATCGGCGTTTGAACTACTAGTACATTCCTTTTCAATTACGTGTGCCCGGTACGGCGGTCATCATTAAGCCCGATAAGCGGTATCGGCGATTAAGCCCGACGAGCGTTGTCGGCGACTAAGCCCAACAGAGCGTTGTTGGCAACTAAGGCGATATAGCGATTATCGGCGATCAAAGCTGTTATTTGCAATGCCTGACAAGTTATTGATGGTTTCGATGACAGCGATTTAAGCCCGACAAAGCGTTGTCGGCGATTAAGCCCAACAGAGCGTTGTTGGCAACTAAGGCCGATATAGCGACTATCGGCGATCAAAGCCTGTTCGCTACAAGCACAGCAACTACAGGTGGTATTCATTTCTTTGACATACTTTCTACTCTCCGCTGGGCGACATCGATCGCGAGTAGGGGCCATTGATATACTTAACCCGCAGCGGAGACACTTTGTTCCAATGGATTGGGCGATCAACCCGGCCCAATATAAATATCATGGGCCTGCGCCGCTGTAGCCGCCCCCATTTATAGCAAGGCGGCGGCTAGGTCTGGCCGTCTTTACATCCGCCACTTCCAAACCGGACGTATCTCCCTCCATCATATGGTTTCCTCTCCTTACAATCAAGGCAAGATCGTACCCGCTGCTCGCCATCACCACGCTATAAATGTCGCCCGCGACGGCGGTCTGCGGGCGCTGGCATGACTATTTACTTGATTCGGTGCATCTGAGATATTTATTTAAGATACTTATGACACTTGTATATGTTACTTCTTATTATATCATTAATTTGTCTAATCAAGAAGCGATGAGCCGACTTACTTGTCTATAAATAGAGGATCATATGTAACGAAGAAGAGAGTGAGAATTAATACACACGGCCAAACTCGCCTTTTGCCGCTAACCACCGGCCCAATCTGCTTTATTATTTACTTTATGCTTATTCCATACCTTGTTCTAAATAACCGCCGTACCCTCTCCGGAGGAATCACCTATAACATGACCTTATATCCTCAAAGATTGACATTGTTACCATAAAAGCGATATTCCACGCAACATCACACTGTGGATACTGTTAGCTTGAGCAATATCTTTGTTAAGGGTCTTGCAACTAAGCAAATGTTATGTGGAATATACATCATATTGGCATCTTTCAAGATGCTGTTAGAAGATTTATTGCCTTCCTTGGACATTTTGTTTGGTTACTTGAAACATAAAGTAATTTGTTCGATTTCCATTGTCTTTCTAAGTTGACCTGCAGTACCATTGTAAATATTAATTTGAAATGAGGCAGTTACCATCCATCTTCTGATCCGCTACCAGTTTAACACATGTTTTACCATCCTCTGAATTTTTAGTTCAGGTCACAGTATATATAATTCTCTGTTTTGTCATTCACTTCATGTATGTAAAACATTCAGCTTAATTACCAGGAAGACTGAGTTAACTTCAACAAACAATATATATAAATTCCTAAAAAAGACCTACTGGAGCAAGAATTTGTACAGGATCAAGGGTAGTTAATTAAAGAGAATCAACTTACTGGAGAAATAATAAATAATTATAGTTGTGTCTAAAATAAGTTGCCCTCATCTGTTCTCATGTCTCTATCATCACGTAATAGATATCTCTGTCATATGGTTAACAGTTGGCCTAGAGGAATTATGATGCGATTGTTATTTATCAAATACATGTCTTTTAATGATGACAATATACACTAATTTTGGCCTTCCAATTTTATCGGATGTCCCCGAAGGAACTAGTTTTAGCCTTCAATTGCAGAATAATAAAGGAAAATGGAGGCTTAAATATCTACTTCAGCAAACTGAGCTTTTGCTAAATCTGGGATGTGTACATCGGAAAAGAACGTTACAGGAAGGTATGCGTTATTAAAAAAATAAAAACAATTCATTGATTAATTTTAATGTGTTTATTATTAGCCGTGTACTACTAGCTGCTAGATACATAATCATCCAACCATCCATAAATTTTGCTTTTCATTACATTGCATTCATTTTGTGTATTTAGAGGTTGATATTTGAGTAAGTATTTTCAGTTTGGGTGGCAAAGCAAGAAAGATCTACTCAATGTTTCTAGATGTCCTATTTGATTACTCTTGCAAACCCTCTTCAGTTCTGTTTACTATATTATTTTATGGAATATTTACAAAATCATTTTTAAACTTGATGGACATTAATTTGGTGTATTTTAATCATATATATAGCGGTACACATGTTTTTAAAGTTACCGAAGAAGACGGTCAAGAATGTCTACCTTTACCTTTAAGAGGGTACAAATGCTTTGGTCATTAGAATGCCCCTCTTGCTCCTTTTATCAAGGTACTGCTACGCTTTCTTTTTCACGAGTAAAAGATTATGCGAACGTTAAATGCAACAGCATATTAGAGACCACATGATTGTTAAGAAAAAATAATCATGGAATTCATTCTACATATATAAATGGATTTCTACATGGGAATCCAAATCACACAACATGACTATATGTCTCAAATTTAAACACAACATTTCTAAAACGTCATTTTCCTTTAATATTTATTTTCAAAGTATCGTTATAAAGTGCATTCTTGCGAAATTTTTCTTAGTATAAATATAGATAAATTCAACAATACCCGTTTTCCTTAATTGACCCGCTCCATACCCATAATGATTCCCACTTACGCAGCCACTTACAACAAACTAGAAAAAACGTCAAATTTATAACAACAAGACAAACTTATCAACAAAACAAATTTATCCATCCGAAAAACTAACATATCATGAAGCGTTTGTTGATGGAAATGTGTTCTGCAAAAATTAACGTGAAGCGTTTTTAATTGATCTTGACTAAATTAAATAAATAAATTTAAAAAGAACGAAATCAAATACAAAACCGAAATAAAAAAATTTAAAAATCAATCAAGATCCTAGATTGAAAATCAAATACAAAACGAAAAAAAAAAACTGAACAAAAAAAAATCAATCAAGATTCTTGATTGAAAATCAATTAAAAATGCTTCACATTTTTTTGCAGAACACATCGCTATCAACAAACACTTTACGATAAATTTTATATCAATAACCATTGTATTACTTAAACTGGTCATTTCATAGTTATAGTCGATTCTCTATTTTATTTTATATTTATCTAAAAGTCATGCATAACACGGGTATTTGGCTTGTTCCTCCTTACATTTTTGATTGTTTTTTTAAATTTGTCATCATATGTGTTTTTTTTTTACTTAAACAACACACGTTATTTATTTGTTATTTTGTAATAATAACATAAATCGTTGGCGTTAGTCATGGTGTGACACTTTGCGAGTGTCAATGACGTTGATTTAAAAAAATAAATTGACGTTGTTTTCTTTAAAAGCAACATCATTGTCATTGACTATATTTTGAAAATAAATATTAGGGGCAATGACGTTATTTTTATGAAAAATAAGTAATTTAAATTTTAAAGAATGCATGAAGTGGTGTGATAAAATCCCGATAAGTAAATTCAAAAGGCTTGGGCTACTATTCCGCAAATAGAACCAGATCTTTTAATTTTGAAGGGCCAGAGGCTCAGGTTACCCTCTCACATCCCTAACAGGCTTTGATTTTCTAAACTTAACAAGAAGGCCACATGTTATATTGCTATCTTGGGCTTTGGTTTTCCAAACAAAACAACAACGCATGTTATACTGGTTTTGAAATCACATATAATGCATGTTAAATTCAGGAAATACTACCCTCCGACCAAAGTCTGAAGCGAATTGGGCGGTCCAGGTTCTTGTTAGATCAATAAAATAAAAACAACCATTGGATTGATTTGACCTACTATTACTTATTGTGTACCATAATAAATATTTTAAACTCTCAAAAAGATAACCGGTCACTCGTTAAAAAAAAATTTGCTATTGCCGGTCAATTAAGATTTACTGTCTCAATCAATTGAGAACAGATTCGTGCAAAATTGCAGAGGAAATTCATAATATAAGTTCAAAAAACCAAATTAAACAGAAAAAAGGAACGTGTTGAAAACCAAATGATATGTAAATTACCACCCATGCAATCGTTTATGCTGATCGATTGTGTATTCTCTGGTGACAACCTCCTCTTTCCTCGGTTTGCTTCCTTTCTCCACCATTTTTCGACAGGAGCTTGAAGAATTCGACGGAGATGTTTTTGTAGGGAAAAATAAATTATTTCCGTGTAGTTAATTTTTTTTTAGCAATTTTTTTTTACCGGTTGGTCAAATAATTGATTAGATGTGTTATTGTACACATTAACTATGGTGTATTAAAAAAATGATCAACGTACATAATTATTTATATATTTTTTCAACAGCAAAGATTAAAAACGGACAATTAGAAACTGGACTATAGCCGCTTCTCGTTAAATTCATGTATAATTGTCGTGTCCGAAGTAATACTACAAAGATGTCAATAGAACCCCCAATCATCCACAAAATAACAAGAAATCTATCTGGAGTAAAATATATCAAAATCACAATTTATTAGTGAATGTGGTGTCGGAAGTAATTTACAAATGCCAATAAAATTTAAGATATTTTTCATAATTAAATATTATATAACCGTTTGCGTATCGTTCTTAAATCTGAATTAATGTTGTCGTAACAAAACGGGATTCGACCTTTTACGACCACGAATTCATGCATATGTTCATGAACGAAATCATGCATCTGTTCGATTCATGCATTCTGAACGATGTGCCTTTACAAGTGTACATGTATCACGTGAGCAGTGATGACCTTTACCTTTTACGCGTAGAGTCATACCGACTTACGTGTATGCATAGAATAATTCGCCCGGTATAAAAGCGCACAAGTATGCAAACGAAATCAATCCATAGTTTGAAACCATCATCAAAACAAACTTACGAGAGTCTTGGGGTTTGATTCAAACAGTCATTTGTTTGAATCAAACACATCCATTTATATCGTCAGAGAGATTTTCGTTAGTTCATAAGTGACATCGTGTGGGACGAAACATCTCTTTAAAATCAACGTTTAAGTGCCTTAGAGTTCTTCATAGTCTATGAAATTAAGTAAGTACTAATTTTTCCAACATAAAACCCATTAAGATGGATAACTTGGATGTTGAACCCATCAATATATATCTTCCTTGATGTGTGTCACTGGTTATAGGCGAGTACAAGTGGAGGTAGATTCCACATCATGCGTCCAACAGCTGCAGCATGCCCGAATTGAAGTGAGAACTTATCGTCCATCAGTTGTATGGTTTTGGAATATGTTACCATGAGTAGTGCACTGTCGTTTATTTTTCTTTTCTTGAGTTTAGCGATCGAGGCGATAAAGCCACCTCATCTTCCTACCCATGTAGTTTGTATGCACATGACTTAATTTATTAGGGGGTTCACCCCTCCATGTGTGGTGAATGCTTGTTTGATCTTAGTTAGTAATAAATTTATTTTAAAAATAAACTCGTTGGGTATTGTAAAATATTTATTTATCGTTTACGTATAAATACAACCAGATCATTTTTTTTGAAAATGTCTAAGAGAATTATGACCATCTTATTTTCTATATCTTTTTTTTTGTTGGATTAGATGTATATTTCCAAGAGGATGACGCACCACGATCGGATAATCATTGCATGTTTAGATAAAAAGAATAAATTATATTTTATTATTGTTCGGACCAATCATGATATGTTATTCAATCAGAAGATTGAAGATGCAACACCTTCAAACTTCGGACACAACCAAGTCAGATTATGACTGAAGACCCCTAACGTGTGAATGATGTTCTTTCTTGACAGAAAACCAACTCTTCCATCATGAATCATGAAAATGATTGTTTTTCGTCTTCAACGGTCCATTTGACGGTTCCATGCATGAGGAAAACTGAAATTGAGTGATTTGTTATTCAACCGTCCCGAACAGTTACGAATTACAGCCTTGTCACATTAGCTCTCTATGGTGATGCTTATGTTATTTGTATTTAGTCGTTATTTCTGGTATAAAATATCATACAAACAATTATTGAATGACTAAATTCTCCGTTAATTTAAAGTTGAACGTTCATGTCATTTGTATTTTTTCTCATTGAATGAAATAATGAAATCACAAGGAATGTAATACTAAATTATTTTATTTGATGTAATTTATGAATTCCCGTAGAAAAAAAAAAAAAACCAAAATTTTAATTAAGGTTAATCCATATAAAAGTAGGACAGATTACAAGTATCGACAGCAATGAAGTTATTTTCCAATAGACGTCACTGATTTTGACTAAACAACCATGGAGCTTATAATTTGGATTTTGATTAAGGCATGCCATGTGCCATCTTATCTTCAATTTAAGGAAGTAGTAGTACTAACATAAATCATTGTTTATTTACGTCGTACAAACTTTTGTAGCAAATATTACAAAGCAAAAGACATACATTTACAGCCGGTTGACGATATAAGCATGTAGCGTAATCCGGAGTCAAACCTTTTGATGTATCAAATCGTAAGATGCATACGGTGCTGTTCTTAACATTAATAGTCCCGTAATATTATACATAAAATGCCGAAAAATATAATTCGTATAGGACTTTTCATCTGATTAAGAAAATGATTAAATGTTATTAATTATAAGCGGTAAAAATCTAGAATACGCTTTTATTTCATTAATGTAATAGTTGTAAAAATCTACCTCCGTCTCATAAAAAGTGTCATCACTTTTGTTGGATATGAGACAAGGAAATAATTAATGTGTTGTATTTTAAGAATGAATAGACAAATATATCCTTAACTAATCATAAATACTTGTTTTGGAATATGAAATGATTAAGGAAAATTAAATGTTAAAATAGGGGTATGATTGGAAAAAATGTATTTAATGATGTATTGGAAATTTAAATGGACACTTTTTATGGGACAATTCATTTTTCCGGTATGAACACTTTTTGTGGGACGGAGGTAGTAGGTGGATGTATAATAAATTAAGGGTAAAAAGAAGAAAAATGTAATAAATGTTCTATTGGTATTCTAAATGAACTTATATTATGGGACAAATTCAAAAAGTTTAACGGACTTACATTTTGAGACGGATGTAGTATTATACTCCCTCCGTCCCAATTTGCTTGAGACATTTTGAAACTCACAATGTAACGCAAAGTGCTAACCCGAGTTGACAAAGCATTTATGTCTCACACTTATATGGTGGTGATACGTTTCCCCCACTTTCAATTGTTAGGAAATCTACGCGGGAACGCAGCGGAATTCAAAATTTTGATTTCTTTTTACCCAAGATCGACTTCGTTTAAGCAATAAACAAATAAACTAAAGACGGCGGTTACCTTGGTTGATCTAAAAGATCGACGCTTTGACCGTCTAAGAGAGTAGTTCGACATGGAGCCGCCTGAGTGTTCGGCCTCTACCGCCAGATCCACACGAGCACCGCGGAATCCCACCATGGATTGCTCTTGAAAAAGTTCCGATTGCTAGACCGACATTTTCTTCCTCACAAACTCACTATAGGAAGCCCTCTCTTTCTTACACAAGAACTATGAGTTCTTGCAATTTTTCACAAGAACAATTGCTCTTGGAAGAATGGTGTACTAAAGAGCTTGGCAATCCTCTTTGAAGAGAGTTTGAGAATGTGATAAACACAAGAGTAAACTTCAAACTTAGTTTATTCATTGATATGAAAGGTGTATAAATAGATACAATAAGAGAGACTAATTAGCACTTGGCTTGGCGGCCACTGAGTATGTAGATGTGGGCGACAAGCATGCAAAAGTAAAAGTAAAAGCTATGTCTATGACATATTAATTGTGTCTATGACATAAAGTAAACTAGAGTTTGACATATTAATTGTTTATGTATATCACAATTAATATGTCTTTTATAATTAAATAAAGTGTACAAAATATCCTCATGCAAATTTACGAGGTCTTGAGCACCTCTTTGAACTACATGACCGACTCATCAATCTCTTTTGAAGTAATCTTTGTAATATTTCCACACCCTCAAATCAAGGTTTGTATATGTTGATGCGACCAAGTTTGCTACTAAGTCTCTTTGAACATAAGAGGGAATAGCCTTGGTAAGAATATCGGCATTCGATCTGTGAGGAACATCTTTGGAGTTGAATAATCCTGGCATCAATCTTTTCCTTGAAAGTGTCACAATATCCACATGCTTGGTTTTATCATGATGGATGGGATCTTGACCATGCATAAAGTGAATTATTATCACAACATAGTGTGATAGGTTCTTTGAGGAGGTTCTTTGAAGTTCGATCGGTACCACTTTTTAGCCATAGAGCTTCACAAATGCCGAGTACAAGTGCCCTAAGTTCAAACGGCCTTTGCTTCTTGACACGATGAGGTTGTTTCTTGCTTCTCCAAGTAACGGTGTTCCCCAGTACATAGGAACAATAGCACTGTGGTAGACCTTCTATCTATGTGGCATCCAAATAATCAAGATCAGATAGACCTTGATGGATCTATCGGCCAGACTTGGTGAAGTGTAACCCTTGGCCAGAGTGGACTTCAAATACCGCATATTCTATTCACTGCATCCCAATGTTGCTCAATGAGGCAATGCATGAACTCAAGCTAACGGTGACACCATATGCAATATCCGGTCTTGTATGGGATAGGTAGATGAGTTTCCTACAAGTCTTTGATATTGTTCCTTTCTTACAAAGAATGTCACCATGTAGCGGTATGGTATGGTCTCAGTCTCACTCAGATACAGAGAGTTTGCACCCAAAGATGCCGGTTCTTTCAAAGAGTCCAAGACATATTTCCTTTGGGAGACCGAGATTCCTTTGATGTTTCTAGCTACTTCCATGCCAAGAAAATACTTAAGTAAACCCAAGTCTTTAACTCAAAAATACCTTTGCCAAATTCTTTCAAGTGTTGGATCTCGGCGGTCATCTCCAAGAAGGATGATATCATCCACATAGACAATAAGAATAGACCTCTTACGGTTGGTTGTCTTGATGAACATAGTGTGATCGAAATTGCATTGGTGATATCCAGCAGCTTTTGACCACAGTTGTTAATTTTCCAAACCATGCCCTTGGTGATTGCTTGAGCCATATAGAGATTTCCTCGGTTTGCACACCTTGCCTTGAGTATGAGGATTGATAAAACCAGGAGGTATAGTCATATAAACCTCCTCGATAAGTCCCCATTTAGAAAAGCATTTTTGATGTCCAATTGATGAAGAGGCGGTCAAGTTGGGCATGGTAGAAAATTAGTACCACTGACAGGTGTTGAGCTTTGCCACTTTGGTGCAAAAGTTTCTTTATAGTCAACGCCATAAGTTTGAGTGAATCCCTGGCTACCAATCGGCTTTGTACTTGTCAATAGTACCATCGGCCGATGTATTTGATAGTGAATAACCATTTGCAAATGATCCTGTCTTCTTGCCTTTTGGAAGAGTTGTGAGATCCCAAGTATGATTATCCAGGAGGCGATCATCTCTGTTTTAACAAAGACCTTCCACTTATCATTTTGAAGGGCCTCTGAATATTTCTAGGGATAGAGTGAGAGTCCAGTCTGTGTAAACATGGCAAAGACAGAGACAAGCGATCATAAGATAAATAAGAATGAATAGAATGATCGGTGCATGATCTTTTCCTTTCCTTAGAGCAATAGATCATCATCCACTTCAGTGATCTTTGAGAGTCAATAAGCCGAGGTCCAGCGGACTGCTCAGTTCGATGAATTCTTTGAGGTTACTGTTCGGCGAGGCTCACAGGTCGATGAGACTCTTGTTCGGGAGGTTCTTTGAGAAGTATTAGGTCAGTAGAGAGTCGGTAGGGTACTGAAGTTCACCTCACGAGGATCGAGAGGTTCTTTGAGGATTAAGAGTTTGCCGAATGAAGGGGTTTAGGTCAATTTCTATCGTGTTTCCATCGATGACTCGCCTCGAAGGGACTTGTTTGTAGTAGGAGTCCTTTCAAAAATTTTACATCCATAGAATTGTAAAATCTTTTTCGGAAGGAGAGTAGCACTTGTAACCTTTCTCGTCCTTTGCATATCCTAGGAATATGCACTTGTGAGCTTTGGATCAAGTTTGCTTCATGTTGGGCATGGATATAGACAAACACAAGTACAACCAAAGATTTTTGGAGGTAATCGGGAAATAAGATGGGGCGGGAGTGTGTGTCCAGTAGGGTTTTGATAGGAGTTTTGAAGCCTAGTACCTGTGGGGGAAGTCTGCTGATTAAGTATGTGGAAGTCAATATGGCTTCACCCCACATATATTTTGGAACATTTGTGGTAAACATAATAGACCTAGCCATTTCAAGCGGATGCACTGTTCTTTCTCTCAAACCCCATTTTGGCTTTGAGGGGTTTCAACACAACTCTTGATATGGACAATCCTTTATCCATCAAGAAATTACTGAGATGAGACTCATAATATTCAAGAGCATTGTCGGTCTTCAAGATTTTGATCTTAGTGTCAAACGAGTGGAGACCATGTTGTAAAATTCTTGAAAGATGGGTCCAACTTCGGACTTATCCTTCATTAAAAATAACCAAGTGGTTCTCGGTGTGGTCATCTACATGAAGGTAACAAACCACCTCTTTCTGTTATGCTTTTTACTCTTGAGGTCCCCATACGTCACTTTGTGAATTAAGGTGAATGGTGTGGATGGTAAGTAAGGTAATTTTGCATACACAGATTTGGTGAGTTTAGCAAACCCGACAAATATCACATTGAAGATCATTCAAATTACAACCTTTAAACAATTCAGGATCTATAGACTTTAAATAACTAAAAGCTGGGATGTCCTAGTCTATAATGCCATAACATGATATTGTCTAGGTTTTGAGTGCAGTGCCGAGGGCCTGAGGCGGTTCGATCTTGATCTTCTGTCTTCAGTGGGTTGACCACAAACAGACTGAGCAAGGTTTAGCAGTCCCAATCACTGCCTTTGAGGAATGATCCTGGAATGTGCACTGATTCTCATTAAAAACAACAGTCCAGTTCAAATCTTTAGTAAGTTTACTGACAGATATGAGATTGCAATCTAATTTTGGAACAAATAGGACATTCTGCAGCATATCTTATTAGTAAGTGCACTCGACCAAAACCTTTTGCACTAGAGATAGATCCATCGCCAGCCTTAATATTGTGAATTTGGGGACATGGCTTAAGTTGAGTAATGAGATTTTTATTACCGAGTCATATGGGAAGAGGCCCCAGAGTCAACAATCCAGGTTTCATTACTAATAGATGAGTAGAATTTACTGTCTTTGGCATGAGAGGCTATGTCAAGAGAGTGACTACCTCCCTTTTGTTGAGTTAGAAAGGCTTTGAATGCAACAAAGTGAGCATTCAACTGTTGTCATCTTCTTCCTCACTTATGTATCCGCCTACGACTTTCCTTGGCAGTCCGGAGGACTTGGAGGAGTTAGGCTTGCCATGTAGCTTCCAAAGAAGTGTCCTTGGTGTGATTAGTGCGTTCGCGGTGGTCACGAAACGACTTCCCCGATTTATCGGCCAGGCTTCTCGTAAGCCTCGGTAGCCTCAAGCAGGTTCCCGACGATCGGCGGTGGCACTTTCAAGGTGGAGTTGTCGGCCAGGGGTTCAAAGACATCACTTTCCTCCTGCTTTCCTCATGTTTGACCTCAGCAAACATGGATTTGAGATTTGGAAGAGGTTTAGTAGCAAGAATTCTACCTCTGACATCATCAAGAGTAGGATTCAGTCCAGTAAGGAATTTGAATACTCTCTTCTTCTCGATGATGTCTTTAAAGAGTGCAGCATCTTTAACATCATTCCAGGTGAGTTTCCAACATATCTAGGTGTTGCCATGCCTTAGATAGTTGATTAAAGTATTGAGTTACTGCACATATCCCCTTGTCTCGCAATTTTGAATCTGAGCTTGAGTTCATGTAGACTTGAGATGTATTGTCCTTTTTGAGTAAAGGTCTCGGCATTGTCCCAGATTTCCTTAGCGATGTCATACATCATGAAGTTCTCATCGATCTCTTTTGTCATAGACCTCGTGAGGATGGTCATGACTTGGTTATTTTCTGTGTCCCATGCTTCAAACTTGGGGTCAGTTTCAGCAGGGGCAGGTTTGGAACCAGACAGGTATCCCATCTTGCCCTGGCCGGAGATATACATTTTCATAGACCTTGACCATAGCAAGTAATTGTTACCATCAAGTTTATGATTTGTAAAAGAAGAGTGTTCAGTTATCCCAGTCTGCTGAGGCAGCTGTGGGTCTACTGAGGAAGATGAAACATCAGATAATGTTGACATTTTTCTGAAAAAGAACTGAGTTTTGCAAATGAATTTTAGAACTCAAATAAGTCTCTCGATACCATGAAGAGAGTTTGAGAATGTGATAAACACAAGAGTAAACTTCAACTTAGTTTATTCATTGATATGAAAGGTGTATAAATAGATACAATAAGAGAGACTAGCACTAGCTTGGCGCCACTGAGTATGTAGATGTGGGCGGCAAGCATGCAAAAGTAAAAGTAAAAGCTATGTCTATGACATATTAATTGTGTCTATGACATAAAGTAAACTAGAGTTTGACATATTAATTGTTTATATGTATCACAATTAATATGTCTTTTATAATTAAATAAAGTGTACAAAATATCTGTGCAATTTACTCGAGGTCTTGAGCACCTGTTTGAACTACAGCAGACTCATCAATCTGCTGAAGTAATGCTGTAATATTTCCACACTCTTATTTATAGGTATAAGGGGCGCCACTTTTCCTTGGAGTATAGGAGAAGAAAAATCTCTTTCCAATAAAATAAGGAAACATAATTAATGTGATTGATTTATCTCTTTTAATTTAATATCTTATATTAAATGAATCCATAATTTATAATTCTCCAATATCTTATATTGAATGCAAATTATGTTATTACTATAAATCAATTTACACATGTGTATATATCATATATATTACACAATTAAATCTATTAATATCCAAACATCAAATATATCAATTTGATCAATTGGCATTTACGTATGTCAATCACATTCATAAATTTAGCCGCCATATATATATTGGATATATATATATTAATATCTAATATTAATAATAGGTAATACCATTAATTAAATTGCACAATCCAAGTGTATCTTACACACAACAAGAATGCGCCCCATATCTTCATTAATTGACTTATGGAAACTTCTTTAATTAATATAATGCTATGATTAATTAATTTGCAAAAAAATACATGTATATCATATATACATATTTTCGAAAATCATATGTATCAATATACATATTTAATTAATCATCATAATTAATATCTTGTATTATATTTATTCATAATAAATAAATACCACCATATTAATTTACCACTATAACCCTTATAGTCTCGAGATAAACTTTCCTTATTTGGTTATCATCTATAACCACATTTTAATCCGGCTGGATGTTCATATGTGTGTGACCCGATAGGCTTCCGAATATGTTGGCCGTAGACACAAAGTGCAAATTACGAAAATGCCCTTCATGCCTAACGATCACGGGATAGCGTCTAGCAACACACCGTGACCCCCAATCATCGGAAGAGTCAAATGCAATGACTACTACCTTTCATGTGAAACAGTTACCGTGTAACTTACAATCTCATCGCTGTAATAATATCCATACGGTCGTACGTCGAGTGTCAAACATTAACGACCGTATCTTATAATCTGGATATCATGCTCTCTCGGTAACTCGTTTACTCCCACTTTGCAAAGATTCACGAGTAGTAAGACATTCCTTATAAGAAGGCCATTTCGGATATTCGATCCCAATCATAGGATACGCGATTCCCGGACGACCAATCATGTATACTCCGCGATGCTTCATTATCACACCCAATCACTACCGCATGATCGCCCGTGGCTGTGGAAACCTCAATAGTGTCAAAGCATGACAATCCACACCGTGATGCCATGAAGACTCCGGTCAAAAGGATAATTACACAATCGTCACATAGTGTGACACTTATCCGTGTAAGTGGGTCGATCTAACGTCGCATTCTCTAATACACGCCCACGCATGCGGTCAAGTGTCTCTACACTTCGATAGACGAGATCTATCCCCGCCTTAAAGACGAAGACATCTAATACATGCTAGTCTGCTTTATACTATCAATGCCCTATTTAATAGTACATCAGCCTAGAGACATTTAAGTATCAAACTTATTAAAGTGATTAGAGATCTCATCAACCATAATCGCCTATCATGGTTTCTCTATCACAGTTTAATACTAAGGACGTTATCATATAACAATTCATCATTGGTTCTTTAAAAGAACATATATATGACAACATAAAAGCCATTTAATATATGTATAAACACAAAGAAATAGTAGAAATGATCCGACCCGGTCGGATCCGGTCCAACCCGATTGGGTTTAGGACACTATTTCAACAATCTCCCACTTGGCCTAAAACCAATCACTCGCACACACAAGACCAAGTTGAAACACAAGAATCTCATGCAATACTCGCAACCAGCCCTAGCCATAAACGGATCGCTATCCGTGGGGACTCAAACTATCTTCATATCATGTTCCATATGATCAAGTCAAAGGAACCGCCTCAACACACACACGAATCTCTCGACGAGACCACGGTCCTTGCTTCAAGCAATGAATCCACTTACTATATCAATTTATACTGAAAAGGTGGAAGAACCGTGATAAGGTTCATGAATGAACCTTCTAGATCCATGTATTGCTCCTGCTGCGCCTCTAAGGCACTACTGTGTTTTGGCCTAGTTGTAGAATTTACAGTGACCCATAGCTAAGAACATTTCCAGCTCACTGTATCACTTAATCAAAGTGATTGCAAACCCGCATGAGTAGCTCCCACTCGCCTTCATAAGACTCGGGATATACGTGCCCCAGATATCTACGTTTATTTAATTCCAAGTTTCAATAAACTGGGAATTCTTCCTTAACTTGTTTAAGGATATTCTCGACATCTACCAGATTTACTTTCATACTTGCTTATGACTATTCATGAATTATGAACATCCGGTATTTCCTTTATGATGGTTCCTGTCGCAGTAGCGAAGGAAACCTTTCATAAGCATCATCTTTCACCTTATCTTTAGGATGAACGTCCTAAAATAGATAGATCTTGAGAACACTGGCTAGCAGTATCCCCGTCGTAATCTATGCTAAACTCTTTTAGCATCACATCTATATAAGTAAACTATAATCTAACAGCAGTTAAATCTATCGTTATAGATTCTCATCTCTAAAATAAGAACTGCTAATCCAAGTGCTTTCGTAAAGACCTTGAACTACCAAACATTAATTGACTGTGACATGGGGTGACAATTCTCGAGAGAGATATCCAATACCTTACTCAAAAATCGTAACACACTCCCACTATCCATCTTGCACATTGGGCATATCCTTCTTTTGACTAAATCAAACTCCTTTGATTATCAAACAAAGAAATCGTCTAGAGAAACTTGTTTGAGTCCATAAATGGATCTCGTGGGCTTACATATCATGTTATCGCTCTATGAACATTGAGCTTTCTACCCAACGTCTTCAACACTATCATATAGCCATGATACGGAAGTTACAACAAGCATAGTCTCGAATAGAATCGGCTCACCTTCTTTGACATTCCTCTGGTAAGACATACTAGGTTCACAACCTGGTTGTCACTGATGAACCTAATTCAGATATTATGGCTCCTAGCCATATCTCTCAATCTTGCCTTTCAAACATTCTTTCACAAGTCGTGAGACATTCATTCTTCAAGATGAAAATACCAGGTAGCCCTTTTGGGCTTGAGGTTATCCACAGACTTACTGTAACTTTTGTGTGCACTGAGCAATGTTCTACACCTCATCGTTATATATGGCGTCCCGCTTCACGCTCCCATGGTTGAATATATCTTTGTGGTTCTCAAACTCTTTTGAGATCTGATTCACTCCCAATGCTTTCTTTTGGAAGAAACACTTCCTCTAGAAGACAAAGATGTTTGGAGACAAACATTTTGCTCCATGCGGACAAGTAAATAATATCTAGCGTGATTTGCTAAGATATTCCACAAAGTTGCATATGTCGTACTAGGCTCCAAGCCTTTCTGACTTTGCCTATGAAAAATTCAAATCATCGGTTAAGATAGATTCGACATTATCCTCTTCCATATCTAATATGGAATTTATTCAACCTTTATTCTTTGGAACTAAGTTAAGTATAAGGGCACTATCCCGAAACGGGTAAGGGATACATCGCATGGCTTGCGTCACACCTTTATCATATAAAGTGTTATTTCCATTTTGGGAACACAATCTAATTGCGTATCCCAAAGATGGTATCCTTCAAGGAGAATCTTATTCCTTTCGCATTTACTTCAAAACCTCCTCCAGTATTAATTACTTCAATCCAATTGAAGATTAATTCCTAAGTAGCTCATCAATCTCATATTCGTACTAGCTCAAACTTTTCGGGCTTCCGAGTTATGCACTTCACTGAGTACACTTGACTATTTCTAAAAATAGTCATAGAGATTTAACGAACAATTATTTGTGGCATTAATTGTCATAAGCCAACAAACATCGGTATGTTTAGGCTTCAGACAATTTTTCTAGATTTTACAACCTTTTCATAAAAGGGTATTTTAGTCATCTTTAGGTAAGATACGTATTACCCACATGATTCATAATCATATGGTTCAACATCATCAGAATGACGTTTAATTACACGCTTCCCTCCCGGAGAGATTATGTCTGAACAACCACAAATATTAAGGATAACAGCCATACAAATATTTAGTTGAGATCTCATCACATATATCAACTATATAGTGACATCAATCTAGTATGTTAGATTCAGTGACCTTCCAACTTTATCGGAATAACATTTATTCTTTACAATTGAATATGTCTACTAAATCCTAACAAATAACTCGAAAGCATGTTCTTCATAAGAACCGAACATAATAACATTTATTTAGTTCCTTTATCGCTTTACTAGATCCGAGAATATGGTAAGTGTTACAACGCTTGCTTCACCTTCCATATCTCAGTATTTAATCTTTCTAATTTAATCACACTTGCAAGATATCATATATCTAAGAGTTGACTTGAACTTAGATAGATTTATCTCAACTCACTTGCCTATAATAGAAACTTCAATAAGTTCTCTATTTAAGCACATGCCCTAAATTTCCTTTTAATCCTTCAGTGCACTTGTAAATATTTCTTAGTGTAGTCTTCATAAGACTTAAGAAAAATCACAACAATATGTCTTTGATTTCCTTTCATAAAGAAAATCTAATGTTTATTTAAATAGTTTATTTAACCTTTTAAATCGTATTTAAAACATTAACTATTTAATTAACTTTTAAGCAATGATAGAATTAAGTCGATACTTAAATCTTACAATTTTGAAAACAACATTTCCAAAATTAGAGTGGTCATTCTTATCCAACGCTTGAATTAATTGTCATCATATGACTGAATGATCATATTGGATCGTATCCAATGCCATGAGCTTCCGCTTTTCAATAATAATTAAAGTCTTGGAGTACTCCATCAAATATGTAGTCTCCTTGTCTCTAACTACTATAACGGGATTGCTCGTGTCATTGCTTATTTTAAAAGGATTAATATTACTTAACCATAATTGAGAACGTTTCTCAAAAGGTAACAGTCATAATTTGGTTTTACTAATCGAGAATTAAAAACATAAATATAAAGTTTGCTAAAACTACAACATAAAATGAAAATAAGAGTGTTGTTGTTTATACACGCAAAATCAAAAATGGTCTTTTGGTTTATGATTTTGCTCCCACTAGTCAACTACTTCCAATTGACTTTCAAGAATTTTTCAAAATTCTTTAGTGGCTGAGATCCCATCTAGTTACCTCGATTCCCGGCGGTGGTCGATCAACCAAGATAATTTCGATAGGTAGGTAACTCTTTACCATTCACATCTCTATGTGATTCTCAGTGGTTGACTAGTCAACTCTTTGGCGATACACATCACTATGTGTTAGTCAACCCCTTGTCTCTAAAGTCAGACGGCCCTGACGGTGGCCAATCACCGAAAGACTCTAGTCAAGTCATAACCCAATATTCACGAGATCTCATACGATCATATCTCAATAACGACGATATACCCGAGGTAGGTCAACTCCCGGCGGTGGTCGATCGCTTGGATCCGAACACGTGCTCTTCACCGTCGTTATAATATTGGGAGACAATATTTTGACTTGATTTTTGTTGTGGAAGTATTTTCGTAAATTAATTCACTTAATTAATTTTAATCATGGTCTCATCAAATATATCTATCTCTATAGATACAAATCCTACACATTTATCTAGATCGTGCCTAGTCATGCATCTATCGTATCATATAAAATAAATACAAGCACAAAATAAATAAATGCGTAAAGTAACCGGTATGATCATGGACTTTTCTAGCGCGGTTTGAATACAAACTGATTTAAACCGCGGTCACAATCTAAGGTAGTAGCTGCAACCGCCAATAGGATCTTTAATGCGCCATTCTCCAATGGGATCTTTATTCTTCTTTCTTTGGTCTCCATCTTCTCGCTCCATTCTTGTTACATTTAATTCTATCTAATAAAATAAATACACCCGCCGCTTTGCGGGGAGTCAACGGGAATGGGATAAATGCGAAAAATAAACTTGGTCACGTTCTTCATAACGGCTCAGACAATTTTTAAACCAACGGAAAAATTAAATCATTCACATCTATCCTATCGGTCGAGTCAATGATCAATCGGGTCCATATAATCATATTATATCTACACTATCTAATCCATACAATTAAATCTTATGAAAAGATAAAATTAAAATTTAACTACTTAAGCGTCTTAATTAATCAATTAACATTTAATCCATTAAATAATTTTATCTAATCAATTAACTAATTAACATTTAATTAATTAAATGATTTTAATCGAAATAAAATTAACGATTAATTTTAAATGATTTTAATTTTAATTAATTAGAACTATTCTAAAATTAAATTAAAATTAAATCTCTCTTTTGTTTCTTTCCTTTTGATTCTTAATCAAAGGGATGCCTGGTTTCTAAACCAAGACACGACTAAACAACGAGATATCTATGCACAATAAATATCACGGGACGAAAAAGTCGAGTACATCGAATTAACGAAGAGTGGGTTCACCGAGAATCCATCACTCAACCTCGACTTAACGTATCGTGATTTGAATCTTGCATCTATCGACTAATCACAATTATGAACTATATTGAAACATAAAATACACAAAACAAAATAATTTCTTTTAGTGTATCGCTTTCTGAAATCAAAATATATCATCTTTTAATTACGTGATTTAAACGATAAAATTAACTACGCAAAAAAAAAATGCGCTTATTGCTTAAGCTCGAACCTGCCTCTGCTACCCATCATGTTAGAAATCTACGCGAACGCAGCTGAATTCAAAATTTGATTTCCTTTTACCTAAGATCGACTTCGTTTAAGCAATAAACGAATAAACTAAAGACGGCGGTTACCTTGGTTGATCTAAAAGATCGACGCTTGACCGTCTAAGGAGAGTAGTTCAACATGGAGCCGCCCAAGTGTTCGGCCTCACCGCCACCATCCACACGAACAGCCAGCTGGAATCCCACCATGGATTGCTACTTGAAAAGTTCCGATTGCTAGACCGGACATTTTCTTCCTCACAAACTCACTATAGGAAGCCCCCCTCTTTCTTACACAAGAACTATGAGTTCTTGCAATTTTTTACAAGAACAATTGCTCTTGGAAGAATGGTGTACTAAAGAGCTTGGCAATCCTCTCTTATTTATAGGTATAAGGGCGCCACTTTTCCTTGGAGTAGAGAGAAGAAAAATCTCTTTCCAATAAAATAAGGAAACATAATTAATGTGATTGATTTATCTCTTTTAATTTAATATCTTATATTAAATGAATCCATAATTTATAATTCTCCAATATCTTATATTGAATGCAAATTATGTTATTACCATAAATCAATTTACACATGTGTATATATCACATATATATTACACAATTAAATTTATTAATATCCAAACATCAAATATATCAATTTGATCAATTGGCATTTACGTATGTCAATCACATTCATAAATTTAGCCGCCATATATATATTGGATATATATATATTAATATCTAATATTAATAATAGTATCACCATTAATTAAATTACACAATCCAAGTGTATCTTACACACAACAAGAATGCGCCCCATATCTTCATTAATTGACTTATGGAAACTTCTTTAATTAATATAATGCTATGATTAATTAATTTGCAAAAATACATGTATATCATATATACATATTTTCGAAAATCATATGTATCAATATACATATTTAATTAATCATCATAATTAATATCTTGTATTATATTTATTCATAATAAATAAATACCACCATATTAATTTACCACTATAACCCTTATAGTCTCGAGATAAACTTTCCTTATTTGGTTATCATCTATAACCACATTTTAATCCGGCTGGATGTTCATATATGTGTGTGACCCGATAGGCTTCCGAATATGTTGGCCGTAGACACAAAGTGCAAATTACGAAAATGCCCTTCATGCCTAACGATCACGGGATAGCGTCTAGCAACACACCGTGACCCCCAATCATCGGAAGAGTCAAATGCAATGACTACTACCTTTCATGTGAAACAGTTACCGTGTAACTTACAATCCCATCGCTGTAATAATATCCATACGGTCGTACGTCGAGTGTCAAACATTAACGACCGTATCTTATAATCTGGATATCATGCTCTCTCGAAGTAACTCGTTTACTCCCACTTTGCAAAGATTCACGAGAGTAAGACATTCCTTATAAGAAGGCCATTTCGGATATTCGATCCCAATCATGAGATACGCGATTCCCGGACGACCAATCATGTATACTCCGCGATGCTTCAAAGATCACACCCAATCACTACCGCATGATCGCCCCGTGGCTGTGGAAACCTCAATAGTGTCAAAGCATGACAATCCACACCGTGATGCCATGAAGACTCGGTCAAAAGGATAATTACACAATCGTCACATAGTGTGACACTTATCCGTGTAAGTGGGTCGATCCTAACGTCACGCATTTCTAATACACGCCCACGTACCCAAGTGTCTCTACACTTCGATAGACGAGATCTATCCCCGCCTCTAAAGATGTAAGACATCTAATACATGCTAGTCTGTTTATACTATCAATGCCCTATTTAATAGTACATCAGCCTAGAGACATTTAAGTATCAAACTTATTAAAGTGATTAGAGATCTCATCAACCATAATCGCCTATCATGGTTTCTCTATCACAGTTTAATACTAAGGACGTTATCATATAACAATTCATAATTGGTTCTTTAAAAGAACATATATATGACAACATAAAAGCCATTTAATATATGTATAAACACAAAGAAATAGTAAAAATGATCCGACCCGGTCGGATCCGGTCCAACCCGATTGGGTTTAGGACACTATTTCAACATCAATGTGGGATATCACATTCTCCCCCCTTATAAGGGACTGTCGTCCTCGCCAAGACGACCAAGACTTGTCCCTGTGGACTTGACCAGTTCGTCTCTACCAGAGGACTCTAGAGGTGGCCGGTGGTGATACGCTTCCCCCACTTTCAATGTGGGATATCACATTCTTCCCCCTTATAAGGGAATGTCGTCCTCGCCAAGACGGCCAAGACTTGTCCCCGTGGACTTGTCACAGTTCGTCTCTACCAGAGAACTCTAGAGGTGGCCTGTGGCACTTAAGTTCGTCTAGAGGTGGCCTATGGCACTTAGATCCGTCTGATAGTCGGCTCTAAATACCATTCTGTAACGCCCCCAGACCCCGGGTCTGGTAGCGTTAAATGAGTCATAAATGGTATGGTCAACAGCTTAGACCGTCGTCCTCGCTTGGTCTAAAAGTGCTAACCCGAGTTGACAAGACATTTATGTATCACACTTATATGGTGGTGATGCGCTTCCACCGCTTTCAATGTGGGATATCACACACAATATTTAAAGAGACATCAATTAATGAGTTGTCTGGTCATTTAAAACTTGACTAATTTACATTTTTATCATTTTATATGTAGCATTATTTTCACAATATTTAAGGAGACATCAATTAATGAGTTGGGGGCAATTTAGGCAATTCAAGCAAAAACTTTAAGTCTATCTAGAGTTATGAGACTTATTTTGAAACAGTAAAAAAAGAATAAGTCTCAAACAAATTGGGACGGAGGGAGCACATAATACAATGGACATAACACAATATATTTTATACAATTGATTATGTTATATGACCAATATATAAACGTAAATTTTATGGTGATCCTGGACCAAGTATAACTTGATTATTCAGGATCAATAGTAAATCAGAAAGACACATGGTATCTGACCGTGTAAAATATAAATGCAATATTTTTACAAATTTACCCTCCTTTAAGAATTCCTATCGAAGGAACAAGTATGACATGGTAATCATAAACCACCATAAAACTACTGATATATATTAGTATTTTATCACAATTAATGTTGTAAGATGTATTGACGTTCATTTTGTTGTGTTTGTTTTATGGCGCACGTATCATTTTTCTCAATAGGACCGACGCAAAATTAATTAAACGATAAGTGTTTTTTTAAGTCTAAAGTGCATGATTCAAAACAATGACGGAACCACGAATTGATGGTCGGATAACTTAATGAATTATATTTATATAATCGGGTGAGCTGGATTAATACAATTAACTATGTCATAACAAAACACATACTCCCTCCGTCCTGTATTATAAGTCCTTTTGGACTTTTCACACAGATTAAGAAAAATCATAAATAAGTTACTTTTTAATATTTCAAGGCAAAATATTATATTATATTTTGGGAGTGGACTTATAATATTACATTGTTTAATGTGAAAGTAAAAACAATACATTAATCTTGTATTGAAATGTGAGAAAAACTTATATTTTAGGACACAAAAAAAAAGTTAAAATGATTTATATTACAGGACGGAGAGAATACATTTGTTCACCGGTTATAAGTTTAAAATCAATTGGGTGTAATATACAAAATTAGGCACATACGTACTTTTCAACAACTTTTTTATTTTATTTAGGAGTATAACTTTTCAACAACTTGTACAATGGTTTCGCGTTGTAAAATAAAGGGATACGTAGTTGGAAGGCCGTATATTTACAAGTTTTAATTTAATTATTAGTAGGAGTAGGAGTAGCATATTTTCATTGTCAATGATTCCTCAACTGCCAGTGTTACTTTATTTGTTTTAATTTAGTCAACGTCGGGACAACAAGAAACATTTCATACGCCGGCCACATATATAGTGGTCATAAACTTAACTACGTAGTATTGCATTAATTTTTTCCATTACTCCACCCGTTTTTATTTAACCGTAGAAAACTAACAGATAATAACATTTGGATAAGGTAATCTTTCATTAGATTTTATGTTCTGTGGTACAATGCATTATATAACGTCCATTACACATGGTTTACTAAAAGGGTGACACCTGTCACAATATAATTAATTCTTAATTTTTAATTTTTAATTCTTAACATCTCTCCTCAAACTAAATATAGGTACAATAACCACATTCAGTTTATTTCTAAAACTCCTCAATTCTGGTGCTGGCAATGCTTTAGTAGGAGCAATTGCAATCTGCATGGAAGAGAGAACATACTGAACAGACAAGTTCTTGTCAAGGACTTGATTTTTAATGTAGTGATTATCCACTTCAACGTGCTTAGTTTTAGCGTGATACACAAGGTTTTGAGCAAGGAAAGTAGCACTCAAGTTATCACACCAAGCCACTGGTACTGCAGACAACCTGATCCCCATTTCTTCCAACAACTGTTTGACCCAAAACATTTCTGATGACAGATTAGCTAGTGATCTATACTCCGATTCTGCAATTGATCTTGAGACAACATTCTGTTTCTTGGAACTCCACGACACCAAGGAATTTCCTATATACACACAGTAGCCTACAAAAGACTTCCTATCTGGGGGATAACAAGCCCAATCTGCATCATTAAATCCAGACAAATGTAGTGTGCCTTGGAATCTGAACACAATGCCATAATGCAGTGTACCTTTAACATATCTCAGAAGCCTTTTTAGAGCTGTCCAATGATCGATTGTAGGATTTTGCATATATTGACTCAAATAATTCACTGAATAGGCAACATCAGGCCTTGTACATGTCAAATACTGCAAACCTCCTATGGACTTTTTCTATAGATGGTAGGGTTTTTCATGAGCTCACTTTGATCTGGCATCAAATGTTGTCCATGAACCATTGGAGTGTCACATGGTTTAAGATGCTCAAGTTGTAAACGCTTTAGCAGCTGAGAGGCATAGCGACCTTGTGTTAAGAACATGCCATCTACATTTCTATGAGCCTCCATTCCTAGGAAGTGAGATACTGGTCCTAGATCTTTAGGGGCAAATTTTGAGTTAAGCATTTGAATAAATTTCTGAATCAGAATCTTGGAATCACCTGTCGCAAGGATGTCATCAACATAAACTAACACATATAAAAGACTCTTTCCAGTCCTCAGAATAAATAAAGATGAGTATGCTGCTGACTGATGAATACCCCATTGTATCATTTGAAGTCTTAAAGCTCCAAACCAGGCTATGGGAGCCTGTTTAAGACCATAGAGTGCCTTTTTGTAGTTTACAAACATACTGAGGTCTTTCCTTATCAACAAAGCCTTCAGGTTGATGCATATACACATCTTCAGACAAAAGGACCATTGAGGAAGGCATTATCTATATCAACTTGATGTATATGCTAGTTGAGATTTACTGCCAAGGCCAAAACAACCCTTATAGTGAATGCTTTAGCAACAGGACTGAAGGTTTCTGTAAAATCAATTCCATAGGTTTGGTGAAAACCTTTGGCCACTAACCTTGCCTTGTATTTCAAGATAGTACCATCAGGTCTCAATTTCAGTTTGAAAACCCATCTACTACCAACAAGGTTCTTATTCTTCAATGGTGGAACTAAAATCCAGGTTCCATTCTTTTGTAAAGCCTTATATTATGCAATCATAGCCTATCTCCACTCACTACAAGACAATGCTTCTATGACTTTAGTTGGTTTAGAAAGGTGAGTGGGAAGGACAGTAGATTGAATTTGGGCTGTATAGGTCTTAGGCTTAAAAATACCACTCTTAGACCTAGTTTGCATACGATGACCCTGGGTAGGTTGTACTTGTTGTACAGGTTCAATGACACTAGGTTGATCTAAAATAGATCCTTCATCACCAGGTGATTGTTGTGAGTTAGTTGACACACTAGGACTTTGTGGTGGTGTGTTGGTAGGACTATGACTTTGTGAGTGCAATTCAGGAAAGGAGAAACTAGGAGAAGGAGGAGGTTGTACCTCTTGTGATGCAGGATTTTATGCAACATCTTGCTCTGTAGGTTCTCTCTCAGATGCACCAGTATCAGATATCAGATTTTGACTTGGAACTTCAGTAATAGGAGGAGGAAGAGTAACAAAAATAGCTGGACCAGTATGCACTTCTCTGTGGTGTCCTTATGTAAATCCTTCCTTAAAGGGAAATTCATTTTCATTAAAAACCACATTCCTTGTAATAATGACTCTGCCAGATGTATCTAGGCACTTATACCCTTTATGTTTGGGACTAACACCAAGATAGGTACACTTACTGGTATGATATCTGAATTTTGTGGGAAAGATAGGCCTTAAATGGGGAAAACAAGCACAATCAAAAACCTTTTAAAACTTGTAGTCAGGTCTTTTATTGTATAGGACTTCAAAGGATGACTTGTTTTGTAAGACAGGAGTAGGAAGAGTATTTATCACAGACACAACTTCACAGGGCCGGCCCAATGTGTAGGCGGAGGAAGCATTGGCTTAAGGCCCAGCCGTCCCGAGGGCCCGAAATTACATGTTTTGCAAAATGTACTTTCAATAATTATTTTGTATTCAGACATTTAGACATGACTTGCTGGAGTCGTGTTGGTTGGGGTGTTTAACTAAAATCCAATAGACCTGGGTTCGAGTCTTTGGAGCTGCTTTTTTTTCCTATTATTTTAGCCAATTTAACAACTCCTTTAAAACCTATTTTGGACCTTTTCTTTTAAAACATCTTTTGGGCCTTTTCTAAAATGTTATTTATATTATTTCAATAAATTTATTGACTCCTTTAAAACCTAATTAGATATGTTGAATTTTCCTATTATTTTAGCCAATTTATCAACTCCTTTAAAACATATTTTGGACATTTTCTTTTAAAACATCTTTTGGGCATTTTCTTAAATGTTATTTCTATTATTTCAATAAATTTATTGACACCTTTAAAACCTAATTATGCTAGAAAAAATATGTTGAATTTTACTACTTTGTAGGTATGTTTTGATGCTATCAATGAATTGAATTTTGTATCTACGGATGTTAAAAGGACGATATTGAAGTAATATTTTGTAATTATATTTTTTCGAAGAAAAAAAAACTTCGAACTAATAGGCTTAATTCGGCGACTTCGCCGAAGACCCAAAATTTCCCAGGACCGGCCCTGCAACTTCAACAAAGCTATCCCACCAAAACCTAAGGGGAAGAGAATGTGTAAAGCCTAAATCAACAATGTGCATGTGTTTCCTCTCAGCTGTACCATTTTGTTGGTGGGCATGAGGACAAGGATGTCTAAATTGTATACCCTGATCTTTAAGGTAGTTTTCAAGAGTCCTATACTCCCCCCCGGTCAGACTGTACACATTTGATTTTAGTACCAAACTGGTTTCAAATAACTTTCGAAACTAGATGAATGCAGAATAGACATCAGACTTTGATTTTAAAGGAAAAATCCAAGTAAACATGGAACAATATATCATCAATAAAGTGCACATAATAAGAGAAACTAGAAATAGATTTAACAGGAGCAGGGCCCCAAACATCTCAGTGAATTAAATCAAGTACATGAGCAGCATGAGATTCACAAACTAAAATAAGGTACGACATGACCCTTACCAAACTGACAAGCATCACAAAATTTTAAATGATCATCCACTACAATATTACAAGATTGTAAAATCTGACTCAAGACTTGTCTAGATGGATGTCCTAAACGTCTATGCCAAACATTAGGATCCTTATTATGATTAACAACACTCAAATGTGCACATAGGGAAATAGGAACATATTGATAACTAAGAGTCTTGAATTTGGAATGAAGGGAGATCTCATTTGGAACTTGGATCTGATACAAGCCATCCTTGAGTGTTCATTGCAACATCAGTATCCATGTGACTTTGTCCTTCACATAACAAGCATAATGAGTAAATTCAACAATAACATGGTTATCATAGTGTAATTTGGACAGACTAATAAGATTTTTAGTAATAAGAGGCACATATAAAATGTTTTTCAGTGTTAAGGTTGCGTGTGGACACTGTGTAGGAAAGCGTGTTTGACCTATGTGAAGAATGGGAAGTTTCTCACAGTTTCCAACATCTAAATTCTCAGAACCATTGTAACCTGAACTGAGATGAAGGTTGTTTAGATCAGCAGTAAGGTGATTTGAGGCTATACTATCCATGTACTATGTTGAATCTCCAACAGATTGTGGTAAGGCAACATAGGCAGAGGCTTTTTTTTATCACCACCAGAAATGTTGCTTGGAGGGATGAAGTCTTCTTCATATCTGTGCAAGCAGGATGTCACTATGTGACCAGTTTTACCACATAGTTGACACACCATCTTGTTCCCAGAATACCCTCAAGAGGATCCAAAACCTCTTCCATTTCCATTTCTGCCTCTTCCTCTACCTCATCTTTCATTGTTTATGCCTCTTCCACCATTATTCTGCTGATTTGGTGGCCTTCCCCCAGTATTAGCATATGAATTGGTTCTAATTTGCTGTCCTTGAACTAAATTAGTAGTAGGACCTGTCTCTGAATATCTATCTATAAGCCTTTCATGGGTAATTAACTGAGATTGGACATCTTGCCAACTCAAGGATCCAACCCTTGAAGTAATGTTCACAACAACAGACTCATAGTCTTGATCAAAACCACCTAGGGTAGCCAAAATAAGTTCAGATTTAGTAATAGGGTAGCATGCAGCAGTTAAATTGTCTGAGTAGGATTTCATTTGGGCTAGATAATCAGACATGGATCTTGAACCTTTAGAGGCCCTTGACAATGCGTCTTTGTATTCCAAAATTCATGATTCGGATCTACTACTAAACAAAGCCTCAAGAGTAGTCCAAACCTCATAGGCAGTACCGCATCCAATAACCTCACTCAAGGCCTGTTCTGTCATAGACCGAGAATCCATCCCATCAGCAGGTTGTCTTTTGTATTCCAATCTTCATTCATGAAATGGAGTCCAGGATTTTGAGGAGTTGAGTCATTCAGGAATGGACCTGGATGAAGAATGTGATCTTCTAACTTGTATCCCCGAATAATGGGCAACACAGTACCACAAGAGATAGTTGCTTCGGTCCAGCTTTACGGTGCATGTTTGGTTGAGATTGTTGGAAAACGGTGTATGTAAAAGTGAAGATGTGGGGTTTGGACTGATTGAGCCAAGAATCGAAGGTGTGGGCATAGTAGTTCTCAGATTTGAAAAAGGAGACTCCGATCGAACAAAGGAAGTTCCAGCTTGAGTGTTCAGTGAGGAAATACCTGAGCTCATGACTGGTATTCCGGTCACAACACCATCGAAGAAGAAGAGGTAGCTCAATCCCGGAGCTGAAGATTCAAGCTGAAGTCTCATAGTTTGAATTTGATTCGAGGAAGCAGCATTGGTAAAGGGGATTGTAGAGAAGGCTGACTACAAGGGTATCACCGGTGGCACTGAGCTTCCGGGTGCTCCACTTTCTGAGCTTCCCGTTGCCGGTGGACTGGTGGTGGCCATTGACGCACCTAAGCTCTGATACCAAGAAAACTAATAGATGGAAAACATTTGGATAAGGAAATCTTTCATTAGATTTTATGTTTCTGTGGTACAATGCATTATATATATAACATCCAATACACATGGCTCACTAAAAGGGTGATACATATCACAATATAATTAATTCTTAATTCTTAACAAATGTCGTAGTTATAAAAAATAAAAATTATTTTTATCCATCGTAGTTATATTTCCAAATCATTATTTATTATATTTTTCTACATCAATCTTTATTAAGATGTGTAGATTGAAAACAACATTGCATTAATTATTTTCAAAGGGTGTTGTTGTCATTTTGTTGTTAAGTCAAAGCATTAACTACTCTCCTTAATATGTATGTTTTTTTTGCAACTACGACTGTTAAATATGAACGAATGAAGTATTTCTTATTTTCAAGACATTAGAAACCAAGAATCATTATAATGATAGTACTGAAAATCAATTGTTAAATTCCTTAATTCCACATAAAAATCGTTTTTTTTTGTGTGTGTGTTTTCATGTAAATAAAAACAAACAATGAAATCATTTTTATACTGTAAATGTGATTCAAGATCTAAACTCACAAGCAACTTCTATGCAAAGAAAGAAAACCGGTGAGCTCAATATTGGGGTAATTCTGCTAAAGGGACTCTCTATTAGAATTGACTGTCAGATGGCAGCTACGTTTACAAATAAACGAAATAATTTTATCTTTTTCTACACATAACAGTCATCCGACAGTCCATTTCAATAGAGAGTCCCTACATCAGAATTTTCCCTCAACATTGAGTTGACATTATTCAATACACTCATCCAAGGGGCCTATGAGAAAATTGAAACCACCATACACATGCGTGGACAAATTTTATGATGGTTCAAAACCAACCAGATTTAGAGATATTTTGTTGGTCCCATAAGTTTAGAAAAAAAAATTATTTTAAAATATATGATTGGTGGACAAGACCACCATAAAATCTTTGACACAAGAAATTTATCATCTAACATTAGGTTAACTCTTGATAATCAAAATAAAAAAATAAAAAAACACACTTCATAATCAAATAATTTATAAATACATATATGGTGGTGGTAGAATAAGATATTGAGGATCCAAGACCTAAGGGCATCCATATATATCTTGTATATATATATCATGTGTTTTTTGGATCGTGTGGGGAAAATGAAGACCAATCATTACTACAAATTTTTTATTTTATTTTATTTATTATTGCAGTACATGATTTTTTCCATTTTCCACCAACCAGCACCAGCTGCACCACGTCTCAGGCTCACCTCTCCCACTTATTTTTTGGGTTGATGCTATTACTTTTGGGAAGAGAACAATCAAGTATGCTTTTGCGCAGGCACCACTACATGATTGTCTCCTGTGTTTAAAGTTTGATAATTAAAAAAGTTGGCCTTCAAAAGGTATGGGCTGAATGAAATGTAGCATCACATATGTAGGGTCCCCAATATATACTTGTGTTTTTCATTTTTTTGGGTGCAAAATGCGTTTGACATAATCATATATAGTGACTCAGTGGTGCTTATAGGTGGGAGAATCCATGACTATGTCGCTTATAAAGTTTCACTCACTGTTTACTTATCGAGATTTGATCACGTTGCTTTTTACAAGCAATCTGCATTTCTAACCATCCGAACTACCCTTGCAGGTGTGTTTTCATTTTCTTATCAAGTGAAGAGACTAATACGTTTATTACAATATATGACATATTTTAATATCCTTTATTATATTACGTAGAATATAATCCTTCATATTTAATAGTGTAAAAACACGTTGTGTCAATCGACATTACTCTAATGAACACCATCGAATTAGCTTTTATTTAGATTGTATTTAGAGGATAATGTAAGTTTGTTTTCAAACCCAAAGATAACTGAAGCAGTATTACAAGACCTTAGTTTTGAAACGTTGCATATGTAGTATCGAACGAACAACAAATATAACCAAGTGTCATGTCGTAAGAAATAATACGAGACCAACTCCAATATTCTTAGATAGGGTCCTAACGTTGACTTGATATTCTTAAGAAAGGAAGAGAACTTGTTGAAAATGGAAGTAAATTTGATTGAATCAATCAAACATGAAACATTAATTTTATGGTGGTCCAAATCGGGCCGAATTTTTGAACCACCATGTTATCAGTTTGAAAAAATATCATTTGTTTTGTGTTTTTATACACATAGGTCCACTAAAAATATCTTAAATCATATTGATTGACAAACCAAGTAGTAGTTGGTACATGAAAGATAAGAAAATTTATGCATGAAGAAAGATGATGAAGAGCATTCATTCGTAATGAAAAATGAAAAGGAAATTGATTCTTGACGAATTACATGAAAGTGATCATCATAATCAATATGAAATTGAACTTTCTAATTGACTAATTACAGTCTTAATTACTTACGGCTTAAATAGTTTTAGAAGGCGTAATCCTCTAACTAACTTGCAACATCGCTAACCACCTTTAACTGCTTTAGTGTGAAAGTGTTTGATGAAAATTCTCAATATATGAGCAAAACATCTCTTATTCCTTCTGTGGTTGTTTCTCCTTCTTCCTCGATGTTTTGAGGTTGCATGACGTTAGCGGATCCGTAAATTTTGTTCAATGATCCGTAAATATTAACAAATTAATTAATTTTTTTTCACGGGGTCCAAAATATTTTTTATAGATAAAATGTAGTGTATTCTTATTTTTAGCAGGGTCCACGGACCCCATTTTAGTGAAGGTACGTAGATCCGCCTCTCGTTGCACGTGGTTGTTTCCGATGGATCTGAGCGGTCCTTCTTTTGTTCCCTCCTCTTTCTTTGTCTTTCTTGGTTTTTGTGGCGGATCTTGGCGGCACGTGGTGGTCACCGCCATTCATATTCTTGGCGGTTCGACAACGTTTATCTCTCATGGCGGATTCGTAAATTTATTCCAGCCATGCCACACCGAGCCTAAAACTACATCTTTTATCCAAAAAATTCCAGCGATCACCTGAGCCTAAAACATCAATTTTTATCGACAAAACGATACTTTTTAACAACCAAACTATATCGCTTTTATATACTAAATATATATATATATATATATATATATATATATATATATTTTAAAAAATCCAGGTGCCACGCGACTTCTGCAGATACGTGGATCCGCAACTGGTTTGTCTGCTTTCCCAGTGGTGCTGACTTTCTTGGCCCTTCTAGAGACTAATGTTTCTAGCGGCGGTTATAGTAGATGTTTGTTGTACGAACATTGAAATCATCTTCCGAGCTTCTCTTTGCCGTATGGTGGCGGCAGTTGTTGGTGCCAGACTGCCAGGCTGAGAGTGGTGGTGTTTTGTGACTCCGGCGTTAGTCATTGGGCTAGCTGTTGTCGGTGTTTGTGTTATTTCTCTTGGATTCTCTGTTTTGTTTCTCTTTGTAAGTGTTTTTAGTTTAGTGTTGTCTGGTTTATTTGTGTTGTTTGTGTTGGATAGTGTATCGTGTGTGGAGTGATTTATGAAACAGATCCGTAATTTACGGATTAAATTACTGAATATTAATCTGAAAATAAATCATGCTGAATAAGATAATTCATATTATTTAATTGATCTAACAAAATAAATATCATCATTCATATCCGATTCAAACAATGATTAATAAAAGTAGTATGCACAAAATAAAGGACTAAGACAAACGAGGCGAGTAGTAGAATTCTTTCCTTAAGACAAATCGTCCCAGATGGTGCCTACTAGCAGTAAGAAATGCCTCCCAAGATATAACGCGAACTTTACGCCTCTGATTTAGAAGACTTCAAAAATCCGAGCTCCGCGAACTTACATAGTGCTCCAACTTCTCTTCGACTCAATAACTAGATCTCATGGACCGATTCTTTGTGGTGAAAAGACACAAGAGAAAATTCGATACTTAAACTCTCATCCATCAGTGGGGTTTTATATAGTGGAGAGAGAGGCCTAATCGCTTCAAATATGAGTGGCGAGAGACATCATCAAACTTTTCCTCTTGAAAAGTAATGGTTGACTTCTCCCTCAAGGAAAGAAGCTAGGCGGCCCTTTATTCCTCACGCCATGTGGGATTAAATCCGCAATCTGATTGGCGGATGACGATTCAATTCTAATCATGGTGAATACTTCAACGACTCGATTTTAATGACACAATCACATCCCAAAATTAATTTATGGTAAATTTCATAAAGAAATTTTGTCCAAAAAATTAATACCCGAGCCTATCCGGACGGACAGCGGCGGCGCGCGCACGTGTGGAATAATCTAAGTCCACCCTCCTGCACAAAAGTGCTTTGCCCCTTGAAGCACATTTATAAGAGTATACATTAGCTCTTATTACTTGAACTCACAAGTTTCAAGTTACCTATGTGGGAGAATAGGATGAGGTCCTCCCTTCAACACTCATCTCCTACATATTTTCTACCAACTTTAAATGCATTAATTTCATTCACCCGACTTCCGAATCGAAATTCAAAAGCCTATCATCAACTACTCTGTATGGAATATTTAATGATATCATTAACTCTCGATGACATATATCGTTTCATCCAGAATCACGCTAAAATTGACTATTCAACCCTTCAAAATGGTTTTTTTTCTCCAACAATTTGTGTACCGGGTGAAGCTTACGGTTCCATGGGTTTCTTCACTTTTTTGTCATGACTTTCTCTCAAAGATCATTGTCCATGACAGTTCAGTTGCTGTTGGTTCTTTTTCTTCCTTTGTGTTTTATGGTGTTTCGGGCATCGCTCCGGACTTGTCCAACTGTTTTCCGACTACCTCTTTGTAGTTTTTGACGTTATTCCTAGTTTTAATAATAACTTGCGTATTTTCGGGAAGAAAAATATGAATGCAGACTTTTTCAAAGACGGGCTTATGACAATATTTTCTCAAAAAGTAAACCAACATTGGAGTTAGGGAAGTATACATTATTATTTATGTGATGAATTTCATGCAACATTGGATATCCAAGATTCTTCCATTCGCTTTTTTCTAGAACCAAATCAAGAATGAAAGGATGTGCTTTTTTATTACTGGTCTATTAATACTACATCCGTTTCAGAATATAAGTATGTTTAGATTTTTTAATACAGATCAAGAAAGTTGATTAAATTTGTTATGTATTATTAACTTTGATAAAAAAAAGTCTTAAATGACCTTTATTGTCATTAATGCAAAGTAGTGAAAATTGATTGGATATATAATAAATGAAATGTAAAATGAAGAAAATGTAATAAATGTACTGGTTTTCTAAATGATGATAAAATTAAAAAATTAAATGGATTTAGATTTTAGGTGGGAGGTAGTACTGTATGGACAAATCCGCAAACTCTTTTCAAAATTGTGTAGAATATGAATAACCAGAAAGCTGTAGGGCAATATCCTTGTAATTAAAACCTTAAAAATATACATGTAAAACCTGTAATTAATAAAAAAATATATGCCCAGCATTCTTGCATATATAGAGCATGTATTCACACAATAAATCAGAAACCAAAGACAAAAAAATAAGGTGTTTGCAAATTGCAATATCATCTGATATAGATTAAATTAAATACGTTGCATTACATGAACATATATAATAGGAATTCCATAAAAATCAGCAGATCCTTCAAGTTCTTGCTTCATCTGTTACAATAATCTAATAAGAAAGAAATTATACTTAAAGACTCCATAATGCACATGGCTAGTCAATTTATGATATATGACAAAAAAAAAAAAAAAATTAATAATCACACATCAAAACTTGACTGGTCTCATGCACTATGGACTCCTTGTTTTAGAATTTCCTTTAAAATAAAGTCATAAAATTACATTAATTAGAACAAAGATAAAATACCTAAGCTAAAAGCTAGCTAGGATTTCTTAAGACAAACAAATTAACATTAATTGTTGTCCATTATAAATTGTCAATAAATATTTGAGTCAATGTGTCACAAATTAAAGCCTTGTTAATTATATAGTAGTAACTAGTATACCATTGCCATCAACATATATATAATTATTTGATGATGCTTTGTTTGCTAACCTTCTTGATCTTGTTACCAAAGTCAGCTAGCATTGCCGGCGGGAAAAGAGCTTCGATTTCTTTTGACATATCAAGAAACACCTTCCTACGGGAAGCTTTCAGTTTTGGCATCGCCGGAAGTAGCCACTTTCCTGCCTTTTTAGGAGCCGGAGGGCAAACCAATGTTGGAGGGATTTTATGGTCATCTGAAGTAGGTGTTTTGCAGCTGCCGTCGTCTTGATCCTCCTCGTGATGACTGGTTATTCCGGCCGCCATGGCCGGCAATTCGAGCTTCAAGGAGGTGATTGCCATACCCTCTGATTTTATTTCTTTTCTTGTATATTCTTGGCATCATCATAAAAATCTAGAGAATTATGGTCAAGGTGCATTTGTTTAGGTGATCTAGAATCTTTTTCAGACAAGAACATGGGAGAATCAGAAAACCCATGAATTGAAGGGAAATTTTAGGTGGGCAAAGTACACAAAGGATATTGGGGAAGGGGCGGAAATCAAGAACAAGAAGTGACTGGCTAGAAAGGAAGAAAGAGGGAAAAGATGATTAATGGTGGGAAAGAAATAACAAGATATATATAAAGATGAACATGTCTTCGCCTTTTAGATTAATTTTGGGGTTTGTTTGTATTTTAGCTTTTCCACCGTATTGGATGTGGGATCAATAAGGATATTTGGAGGGTCGGAATACTGATTAATTAAAAATCTAACAGCATCTTAATTAATTAATTTTCATTGTTAAAAACAAATTTAATGTGTATCCTAATTTTTTTATATAAAATTGATTTTTTTTTTTTTGAAAAACCGAACTTTTATTATTCAAGATCCGCCAAACAAATGGCCAAAACGTCACCCGCGCCAAGATCCCCAAAGTGTGCACGAAGAAACCATCAATCCACGCCGAAATTAAAAGATGCTGCTTTACATTCCCCACACGCCGAAAAAAAGAAAAGGAAACATGCGAAAAGCTAGGTAAATACGCTGTCAAACAATTCCAACTGTATAAATCGTAGTTAGCAGATCCTCCCTGGCCGTTGAAGACGCCTTGCAACACACGCCAAACAATCACTTTCCACCTCTAACCTCTGGATCCGTAAATGTAAAATGGATTAGATGTATCATTCTCGTTGAGAACATATCTGACACGACCTCATCACCAGGGGTGACCCTGATTTTTTTTTTTTTTTTTGGCCTTCGGCGAATTTTTTTTCGAAAACATATGAACAAAATATTAATTCAATATTGAGCTTTCAAATCTTTCGATACAAAATTTAAATTCATTGATGTTAGATATTATTTCACATATTGTTATTGTTTGTATTTGGGTTGCCGTAACAAAACGGGGTTCGACCTAGCTGAACAAATGTATCTAAAAAATTCGAATTGATGCATCTGAGTTACTATAAATTTGGGTCTATAATTCGGGCATTTATCAATTCAAGTAATTATTTTAATACATTATATTAATGAGCTTATAATTTGAATCTTTATCAATTCATATAATTTTTTTTTAACAAATTATATTATATTTACGGATCGGACTCTGCGATTTTTTAAAGAAAATAAGAATCATGGACCCGACCTTACGGTGGGCCTTCGGCGGCCGCCTGGCCTGCCTAATGGGTGGGCCGGCTCTGCTCATCACAAGTTATAATACTCTCCCGCATCAATCGGCCAATCATGCCGAACAATTAGCTCCATCTGCCGACAACTCAGACAACACAAATTTTCGGTTGGTCATGGATCAAATCCTATATTGTGTACCAAAACCTATAATAATTATTGAATTTAAAATGGGCTCCTACCTCTAGAGAAAAACTACCAATCAAATTTATTAATATTGATGAAATTGTGGTCTAAAACTTACACTAAGACCACCATAAAATCAATGGACAGACAACTCTCGCGTTTCTGGGAATAATCTAGGTCCTCAAGCAGAGCTTATCTACCTAAGCTTGGGTATTTATACAATATTATTCATTCTGGTCAATGTGTCTAAACAACATATTATTATACATCGTATATTCAGCCTTTCCGATCAAGGTGCTTAACATTACTGTGATGTCAATGCTACTCACATACTCGTCCGTCCTTTGGGGACCTACACCGGCCAATCCACATAGGAATGCATTGTACTGTATATCAAAGACGGACATCCTGAGTTCTCCTCATCAGTGGCGGATACATGTGTACGTATGATCATGCATGAGGGGGTATGTGCCCCGTTGAGATCCAATAACATTTGTTTTTATCAACATGCCATCATATCATCAGAAATTGGCTACTTATTAGTATTTAGTTAGTTATTACACATCAACATGGTGAAATAACTATTTTGATTTTATCCTTAGCGTAAACATAATTTTTATTTTTTTTTTGGTTTTGTTTTGAAAACTATAAAAAAAAAAAAAAAATCTTAAAGCGAAAAAAGAAAGGAAGAAAGAAAAGAAAAGAGGAAGATCATGAGCTTCTCAGATATCTGGAGGGACCTAAAGATCCCCATAACTGTCCTCTCTACATTTAATTATTCTTAATTTAATTTAATTTCTAATAATAAATAAATAAAATACAAAGAAGAAAATATAGTGAGTCGTGGTAATCAAAGAAATTGTTTTATTCTTTGTGGCTATTTGGGATACAACAAAACTTGGAAGAATCTTGACATGTGTTTGGAAGAATGGAAACAAATATCTTGCAGTTTCAAACATATATAGCCTGCCCCTTTTTTTATTTTTATTTTTATTTTGCATGCATATATATATATATAGCTAGCCTGCCCTTACCTACAGTATAATATTACCAATTTGCCACATATACCCTAGCTTGCCTGCTGAACAAATGTTTATAATGGAGACGGTGCTATATATGATTTGGCCTTGTCCTGTTTTAATCATCTTTTCTACTTGGCCCCTTTCCACTTTCTTTTTTACATTTGTTGATATGCCTACATATTTCATTACCACCATAGACAATCTGATTTTTCATTTTTCCTTTGTTTGAAAAATGCTAGGGTTGTATTTATTTATTTTTCTTTCTTTTTTGACCTGGAATCTGTGAGTACAGCTAGAAATGTCATATGAAAATTAACCTTGTATATCTATGCAATTGTTACTTGGGATGATTCCACGAATTTCAAGATGCGAGTCAAAATTTATAAGTTTTTTTTTTTTTTTTTTTTTTTTTATAAAAATTTCAGCATGTATATTATAACTCAATATGGATCAATATAGAAAATATTAGATAAATACATAGAAGACAACAGATCAATTTCACACACACACATATATATATATATATATATATATATATATATATATATATATATATATATATATATATATATAGTTTTGTTTTCTACCGTGGTGCTTTTTATTAGAGAGTCGGCAGCCTCGTATCACTTCGATGTGTAGCCGCCTCCATAGATACAACTAAGCATTCAATCGCACTTCTTGATCCAAAAAATTATAATACAAATTAAATCTCAATAAATGAATATTCGATAAATGAAAAACCTCACAAATCGAATAATTTTTCCATCCGGAGTTGACAAATGAAATTTAAAATAATGTTCGATAAATGAATAATCTCGCTAAACGAATATTTTTTTTTCTAGTCCTGAGGGTATTCATTGGTTAAAACGTACTGTAGTATTTATTTTGTTTGCTCCACCTAATTTTTGTATATGCCTCTTTAAAATTTTCGTTGTCCTCTTACCTGAGATCCTGCGGTTCGCCACCGGCCGCCTCTAGGTACATGAGTACGTTATATACTCATTGAAATTAGCCTTCAAGTACAGTTGGGGAAGGATTAAATGTAGGGATAATTAAGTTTGACATTGAATCCATTAGACAAATAGAGAGCAACCCGCACTGAAATCCAGCATCAAATTCACCATTTTGATGAAAACATTTCAACAAACACCTACAAGGCATATGAAATCCAGCATCAAATTCACCATTTTTTTTGGAAACAATTCAACAAAATAACACCAGCAAAAGGCGTATGAAATCTAGCATCAATTAAGTTCACCATTTTGATGAAACAATTCAACAAACACCTACCAGGCGTATGATGACGATGCAAAACGTCTACCTAATTTTTTTTATTACTAGCACTTGATTCCGACACATGCCACACTTTTTTCCTTATTAGAAGGTCACGGTAAGCTTGGGGTACGGACCCCGGTGGAAAGGGGCGGAGGCCGGCTAATGCCTTCAGTGAGATCTAAAAATCGATCGATGTAATTTTGTTGATAAAAATATAAAAACATGCATTATTAATGACTCTATGCGGTCTTTGAATTTATTCCGGTGCCATTAGTGAGAATTTTTTCTAAATCCAAGAGTGCGGGCGGTAACTAAAGGTGATGATGGATTGGGCAACAACAAGGGGCATACTAATAGTATACATTCCCATGCTTATTAATTGCTCTACATAGGATTCCTAAAGCATTGATAACGATTATGCTGACTTTTAAGCCATTTTCTTAAAGACATTTGTCAACGCCATTACTTTTGTGCACATATTATGTCAGCTTCTAACGTAACACGATTGTTACATATGTTCTACTTTACAAAATTGTCAGGACTCTTAGTTATTACACTAAAGTATACTATATTTCTATGATATGTAACACATTTTTTATTTATCATAATGGGTCTAATGATGAGACCTACATAGTGTCAGTAACTATTGAAGTGTACGTTTGGGTTAAAATCTATGATACTTTCTCATATCTTTTATCAAGACATGGACTTATAACCATAAATGAGATAAATGACTAAAATCACTTGAGGATTTACTCCAATGCGTTAACCAGAAACCAAACCAACCGGCCGAACCAAATCGAACCAAACCGGAAAGGTATAAACCGTGGTTTTTGCTTGGCTTTGATTATAAAACCAAACCGTAGAAAAAGCAATTTGGTTCCAATTTAAAAAAATGAAAACCGCTTAAAACCGGACTAAACCGGATTTTATATGTATACAAACATACATACATACATACATATATATACACACACACACACACACACACATACCTACATCTATTAATACTTTAAAACATCAATGTGCTTTTTTCGGTCCAACTCAACTTGTTTAAACTTTGTAATTGTAATGCATTAATGATCAATTACTAATCTCATATCCTAAAGATTCATATTTTGTTGATCATTTAAGAGATTCTCGAGTAAGCATACGCTCGATTCACAACTCCCACCGCTAACTCTTTCTTCTCTTTCTACTTCCTCAAAGACCAATATTTGAATTATGTGAATACTTATTTGTATGACTTTACTTCTTCTAATGATGTTGATGAACTTAATCATGGACATTTTCCGATTTGTTCATTTGTTAGGTTTGACATCTTATATAAATAAATGCATTTATATACATTAGTTTTATATAAGTTTGTCTTTTATTTGCTTATAATTAGATTATGTTGGACAATAACATTGTTGAGATAATCAAAATACGAGTTGGTGTTTTGGAGAAAATAAAATGACGAATATGTTCTAACTAAATAAAGTCCAAAACTATATCACATGTTTTTTTTTCGTTTGAAATGTGTGAAAGTTAGCTATCTTTAATTTATCTCTCGCTTACTTATGGAACAAACGCATTCCTCTTTCTTCCTTGACCATACTCAAAATATTATTTTGTCAAATGGATTTTGAGATTTATAAATGATATTCAATAATGTAACGATTAGTTCATTATTAGTATTTTTTGAAATCGATGATTCATTGATGAATTGAAATGAGTAAGAGATGACTCTTTCATTATCTTGTTCGTCTCAAACTTTGGAATTCAATTGTAGGTGTCGATTTCGTTGTGTTGGATGGTGTTGAAACATGATTGGTTTTTGGATATTTAAGATTTGCATGGGTAGATGTTAGTTAAATATAAAACATTTGTTAAATCATCTCATTGGATTTACTAACATAATAGTACTAATGTATTACATATATTATCATTTGTTGTTACGAGGCAATTTGTGATTTCGTATCAATAATATTAATTGTTAAAGAAAACCGTAAAAAACCGAAACCCAACCGAACCAAACCGGACCGAACACATGGTTTACGGGTTGAAAACCGTTCTAGTTTGGTTTCGAAAATTGAAAACCGTATAAAATGGTTTGGTTTTAGAAAACGGAAAAACCCGGCCGAACCGACCATGTTCACCCCTAACTAGCACCGCCAAGTAAAAAATCACACGCCAAGAAAAATATAAGACCATCTCCAATGGTGTCTTGTAAAAGTTTTAGCAAGATCGCGTTCAATCCAAGTCATTAAAGCTTTATTGAAAAACTTTAGCGGACCAACCTCCATCCATGTCATGCCATGTAGATTTTTTTAAAGGTTTGTGTGTATTAAAAAAAAGTTTATAACAGTAGAGAAAAAATAATTATATAGTGATCGATGCTATAAAGTTTTTTGTCAAAGTTTTATGCATCGTGGTGAAAATGTTTGTAAAGAAAATGTTTATAAAGTGATGACGTCACACAATCATGAAGTTTTTAAAGGTCTAGGATCGTTGATGCTCTGAGTTCGTTGGATCATTTGTCAGCTAGCAACGAAATAATATTAAGATGTTTATTGCATCATTATTAGTCATTGACGTGCGCGGATGGATTATAAGCCCGTGACGGCCGATTGATTGGTAATAACTTGCTTATGCGGTTTCTGCTTTGTTGTATTTTCTCCAATACTATTTCCCGTACTTCGAAATTTTTGCTTTGGGGTTTTCCATTTTGGAAGCGTTAGGAAATGTACTCTTCTTACTTATGAACTGGATTTTCCCACGGTCCGTTCGTCACTCATAAGCTTTAAGGAGGGCTATATTTTGTTGACGTATTTTGATATAAGGGGAAGGTTAAGATATGACATTGTACAAACATTTTACCTTCTTATTAATAAAAGGTTTGTTTATTAAAAAAGAAATGTCTTATTAAATCGTTGATCGGCCCCTATCAGAACTAACCAACTTACGGTCAAGTATGGCCTCTTTCCTACCCAACTAACTAACTAAGCATTTAAACATTATTACTTCATACAACGATATAGTGAGGCACGTTTCACCATGAATTCAACCTTCGGGCAAGAATCACAAGATTCTATCAAATACCATAAGATACAAGAATACCAAATTTATGGCCATGTCAGAGTGATTGTTGGGCGAATATGAAACTAGAGAGAGAAATATCCTCATACGTATATCCGATTGCAAAGATTCTAAGAGACACCTGTCAGAGAAAGCAGGTGCATCAACACATTTTATGTGACATATATATATCATGATAAGAATAGAGATGCATTAGAGCCCTTCCACAACCCCGATGATTTGAAACATATATATTATAAGGCTGCAATATGGCCTCCGGTCCGCACCCGGGCTACACCTTGAGCGCTAAAGCCGTGTTGGAGCGTGGAGCCTTTAATTGTGGTGAGTAGTCCTCATAAATCCAGTAGCCTTGAGCTCTTGATAGCTTGGCCAAATAGCAAAAATAAAGTAGAGCCGGTGAACCCTTAGACGAACTAGTGTTGGGAGAGATTCTCACACGTACTCTTGAATGTATAAAGAAATATAGTAGCGTTAATAACACCAATTGGTTTTAGTAGAATGATAAGCGATTGATCTTAACATGCTATCGGAGCCAAAGGTCATGAGATCGAATCCTAGTGTTGGGACTAAGGACGGCCGCAGCAGAATCATGCGCGATACGGTGTGACGTGGATCGGGGATCGAGGCACACAAGATACAAATTTTTAATACTTAACATAAAAAAAATATATGTATAATTATGGGTCAAGGGCAAATATTTGAAATTTTAATGCAGGTCAATAAATAAATATTAATACATAAAATTTTTAAATTGTGTATAATATACATAATTTTTTTTTTTTTTGGTTTTGAGGGTCAGGTGTCCTTTTACCCAAAGGTGGCGCTATGGCTTGGTATAAATCATTACACGACATGATTACTCCACACTCGAATATATAAAGAATATAAGAAAGACATTTATTAACATCAATTGATTTTAATAGAATTGTTAGAAATTGATCTTAACAAATAGTGATACATTGTTAGACATACTAACCCAAAAAATTGTGTTGCTTTCATTTAAAAATGACATTTATGAATGAATCCTCGCTAGTAGTTAAATTGCCGATTTAGGGTTTTCCCACACCATATTTATGGCTACTCCGTTCGACCCCATACGGCCATACCCTCGTTGTCTTACTATGATTGTGACCATATTTTTTATTAATCTGAACGTTTTAGATATCTAAAAACAAGAATAATGTATTTTTTTTTATAGATATTTACCTTGTTAATAAGATGCTTTTAGCCATTTAATTCGCTGCCCAAAAGTTCCGACAAATTCATCACTACTCGACACATGAGACAATTTGTAATCTTATATTGTCACCAATCGCAAATCTTTAAATAACATTTCAAACATATCGCTCGCTCTCTGTTACTATTATTTAAAGACTTTATAAAAACATCAACTAACTTTCAAAAAAAAAAAAAAAAACATCAACTCCAATAGATACATTTTATACCATACTTCAAACACCTTTTCCTTCAATTAATATACCTAACCCCAATTTATTTTCATTTTATTTAATATTCATCCACCACATGGTGGGACACAAAATGAAGGAAAAAGTGACACACTATTCACTTTGAGGTGATACTCTATATCCTGGAGATTTAAGAAGATTTATCCGGATTTTGAGTAGAAATAAAGATATCCACCGCATGATCTTCCAGTTTTGGGTAATATATATACTTGAAACATAATTTTTAGGCGTAAATTTACCGCTTATCGGAGACAGTTATATGAAAAAACTTTCACGCACTAGCTAGCTAGCATGCCAATTTGCCAAAAAAGCTTCAATCCATTTATAACGGGAAATTTTATTGTAGTGAGTACTTATCGTGGGACGTTCAGAAATGATATATGTATCCGAAAAATACACATATGCATTTTTTTTTTTTAGAAACGGATCGCTTTATTACTCAAGCCTACAAACGAGGCGTCATCAAAATTACAAAGGTTTATCAAAGAGGTGTAGAAACAGTAAAAGAATCTCTAATCTATACACCAGGCCAATCTTAGGTTTCTAGCACGTTCCACTATATTGGCAAGAAAGGCATGGGGTGGGGGCCTCTCTTCCTCGTAACCGTGAATTGTCTTATTCCGCCGCCACATCCAAATACCGTAAACTACTTCTCTCCACATATATCACCACTTGTTCATGGTAAATGTGCCGCGCTCCCTTCCTGTCAGGTTTAAACTCAGCTATTCCTTGGCGCTTCTGGTTTCAAAGAACATGTTTCTCTCTCTTGATGGTACACATTGATCCGAAATATTTCTAGCCCAAGCACATATGCATTATTTTAAAATATACATAAAAGTCATAGAACTAGAACATCCATGTGTAAAAATAAAACTCCTTAATAAGTTTTTTTTTTTGCAATATAATTACTAAATAAATAACTCTTACTTTTCTCATGTGTCTGAGCCTAATGATCATGTCTAACATCCATTGATGGACTATGATTGCTGAAACGAACACAGAATTAATGGAGAGGAAGACTTTATGTTAAATGTCATTATAAGGGGATGTCCCCTTTTTTTTTATTACTTTGTCACAAAAAGAGGAAAAAAGGGCTTAAAAAACAACCATTTTAGATATGCTGCTAATTAAGTAGCCCCTTCTTCCTCAATTTCAACGATGAATGTTTGTTTCTATTAGAGATCTTCGTAGTGTGATATGTCGGTATCCTATTTGTTGTACTTTTGATGAGCAAGTTCCTCTCAAGTGAAAATTAAGGGCAAATGAATTCTTAAATGCAAGTTTTTTTAAACATTGTCATCAGAAAAACGATGTAGTTTTGAAAAAAAACAAGATTTACGGTTAGATGTTCACTTTTACTTGAAAGTTCACTTACCATGTATTCTTACTTGACAGGAGTATCCTGACTCCTTTTTGATGGCCATGACTAAATCTGTGTTTGCTTATCTTAGAAGCAACGAATTTGTGCAATAGCTGCGCGCTTCTTACGGTGTCTTCTATAAACAACTATATCCTCAATATATACAAGCTAGGCACGATCTCTACACTCAGTACACTTAGCTACAGAAGGCTTGATCCCGTAGGCTAAACGAGGACAAGGGGATATTGCATATATCCTATATATGTAGACTTGAAGGGCCGGCTTCAACGTGCGCTTGCTTTGCAATTCACATCTGCACGTATTCCAATGGACCCGGAAAAAGTTTGTGTCGAAGACTCAAAATTATTAGAGCAATGCAAAGGATGATAGCAAGCCAATAGCTGAAGCTAAAGACTCGGTTCGTGCAAGTTACAGAGTCAGCCTAAGTTCTGGTTTGAGCTGTTGTGCAAGCGTAACCGGGATGATCGCCCCTTTAATCATTCTAAGCATCTGTCTAAAGTAATTTGGTAAGCAGAAAAGGAAAAAACAGGAACACTTGTTTGCTGCCAAACTTTTAAATGCCACTAACTGATTTTTGATTACATGTGTTTGATAAAATTCTCAAACAAGTCTATCCAATCTGATGCAATAATTTTCGCTGTAATTACTAATTATAGGATTATTCAACTTAATCGATCTTTTTAGGCCTTGCCAGCCATGTTAATTTCTTGTGGCAGCTCCTTTATTGTGATCATGAAAACTAACAAACTTGTTGAAGGTGACAGACAATATTTGTCTCCGAATTCACTCGCTGTTGAATGTATCAACTCTGTAGTAAGTAAAGACTTGTAAATTATATGTCTTTTTTTGATGATTCTTGTGGAATTACATGATCGCTACATATGGGATTAATGTTGAAGCAGCCAAATTCTTCAAGTGCTCTTGTTACTGTCCTGGCTTTGTTCCTCTCCTCTTTAAGAAGTGTTTCGTTTTCGAGCAACTTCACTATCCTCTCTGCTTTATTTCTCATATTCAGCCCCAAAATGAGCCTGCAACAATACATGTTATGTTGGAAAAATTATTACTTAGGATTTGAAAGAATAGATCGAAGAAACTCCAAGGCACGCACACGCGTTGTCTTTAAAGAGATGTTTCGTCCCACGCAAATGTCACTTAGGGATTCAAAATGAAAATCTCTCTCAGGATACAATGGAGGTGTTTGATTCAAGCGGTGACTTTATTTGAATCAAACCCGAGGACACTCAGTAATTTGTCTGATGATGCTTTCAAACTATATGAAATTCTCATTTGCATGTCGTGCCTTTTTATAGGCCGGGGAACCCCATAAACGAATCGGTATTCTACACACGAAAGGTTAAGGGTCATCATCATTCACATGCAGAGTTGCATCGCTTCAATAATAACTGAATCCGAAAAAGAGCATGAATTAAAATGCATGAAACCTTCATGAACCGATCCATGTACTTGATGGTCGAACCACGCTTTCGTTGCGATAACATTAATTCGCATTTGGAACTCAGATGCAAACGATTATAAAATATTTATGAAAAAATATCTAACATATATATAACGCTTTTACTAGATACCATTATTTAAATTGGTTAAAGGATTTTACCCTTGTTCATCATTATACTGGAAACATGCACTTTCTCTGATCAAATCTATGTCTGCTTCAAACTCCATTGCAAGACTTTGAGGTCCATGAGTTAATAAGTGCTCTAACACAACCAAAGAATGGTATGATGCCCTCCAATTTTCCTTATCCAAACTCGCGAATCTGTTCCGTAAAACAACAATAATTAAGCAACAAAAACATTAGCCACTAAGCTAGCAAATTGATCATGCATGTTGGCAATTAGTCATATATATTATTAGCCTACAACCATTGATTACACTACTAATTGTATGGATCCATATATATATATATTGTTTAGCTAGCTCTTTTGTGTTACTCATAGAGTAAAAAAATTGATTGTCAAATACTCAAGAAATCAAGGGAACTAACTATATATATAATCAAGAAGGTAGGTAGAAACCTTTGATGAAGAATGTCCACAATTCTTGAGTAATCATCAATCTCGAAAGCAGCCCGCGAAATCAGTTTCAGTATACGGGAATCAGGCACTCCTGGATTTCCATTTGTAACTTCTTCTACCAATCTTCATATATATAACAAATATATTTCAAAAAAGAAAAAAAAAAAAAAGAAAAAGAAAAGGCTTCTCCATGCACAAAAAAAGTAATTCATGTAGCAGTTTAATTTCTGTAAGGCCTTATATTAATATTATTATTATTATATATACATACCAGATGCATGTAAAACTATAAGCATAAAAATGTAACATACTTACAGTTGAGCAGGTGTAACATCTGTCAAGGCCAATCTAGCAGTTTTGATCTGCTCTTTAAGAAAAAAAGAAGCCTGTTTCTTCAATTCAATGAAAACTGCTGGAGAACCCATATATCACAATGGCTGCTCTCTCGCTGTAATTAATTAAATATCCTGTATTTGGCATTAATTAGAATCTAGCTGCTATCTATCTATCTAATATATATAAGGACTTCTTTTCAGTCAACGCTGATAACAAATGATAATGATAAAAATTATGAAACTAATCCAAATCGATCAAAACTGAACTAATCTGTGATGTATAAGTTTTGACTCATCAAATTATGTATTTTAATAATCAAAAGGTACTAAAATAGGCAACGTAAGTAACATTAGGTGTGTTTGCTGATGTAAAGGAAAGCACACCTGGCCTGCACACCTGTTTCATTAATTATTATATTATATATACTGTAATATATATATTAAGAGAGAAGAGTGTGGAAATAGAATTCAATCAAGAAGGGTCTGTTTGATTGAAAGAAAAAAGAAAAAAAATCGAAAATCCTATTTCCATAACAAAATATTATGAGTTAAGAGCAATGCTCCGGTCACCTAGTCAATTTGGACAAGGCCTCTGTTTATTTTAGCAAGACCGCGCGTTCCAGAGATACATATATCGTGTACCAATCAATTTAATTAGGATGGCAAATTTTATTTGTATATATGAATGTGACAATTTTCTAGGATTTCCTCCTTCAAATCGACATGAGGATAAGATTTATTGAGCGCATACTTAATGGCCCGCCCGATACATTTTGAAGTAAGATCGGGCTATTTGACTCCTTGTCTTTTCTTCATTTTCGTTATGCTAATGGAAACCATCAAATTCATAGGTCATTTTTATCCTAGCGCTTGAAACATGTCGTTCCTAACATTTAGTGGTTCGACAATATTAAAGTAAAGAGACGGCACATAATGATTTTTCGCTACATCGCTTTGTGCTCTCTCTAAACCATCATATCTTACTTATGTTTCTTCACCGTATTTTATTGAAATAAAGTTTGTTGTAAAAAATACTTGAACAGAGGCCCTGAGTCGTGCATGCAGCAGATAGGGAAAGCATAGATGCCGGAGAGATGGAAGGTTAAATAGTGAAAAGTATTTTTAAGCACATCAGTTGAGTAGAAAAGAAAGAAGACATGAAAGAAGATGTCCTGATAGAGTTTTTCATTTGCATATTATTTACGGTGTTAAATGTTAAATTCATACATCATTACAATATAAAATAAAAATCAAAAAATTCATGGACAAGACTCAAACTCGTTACAGTATGAACAAATACCACATTTTTCCTACTAAATTAACATACATTATTGTTAAATATAGTACGTAAAATTTTGGTCAATTATATATAAATTTTATACTATTATAAAACGCAGTAATTTTACTTTCTTTATATCATGTACTTTGTAGCGGTCGTCCATCTCGCCCCATATAATTATCCAATCCATATGTTATAAAAATAAATTAAAACATAAAATGCTCAATGCATGAATCGTAAACCTTAGACTCTCATTTAAATACGGCTTATATCGGCATTGACACCACATCTTTTATTAAATTTTTTACTACACACCACTAGCAAATTACTTATACACACCACAATCAATTAAAAATTCATTTATTACAATTAAATACCCTTTTTTTTTTTTTACATTTTCCACAATAATCTAAAACCCTACAATTTCCGTTTGTTTTGGGTTGAAGCTTTTTTGATGATTTTTAAATACTAGTAGATAATAAAATATGATAAAATAATCAAGAATGATTAAAGTTTAAAATATTTTTTGAAATTTGTGTAGATAAAGAAATAAGTCACTGAGAGAAATTGAAATACGATAAGATATCAAATAAAATAATGTTAAAAGGTAATAAAGTAGATATAATGTGAAATGGTGAGAGATGATTTAATATTTTTTTCATATGTAGTTGAAGAATTTTTTAGAGAATCAGAAGAAATGATTGGTGATGTGATATATAAAACCCAAAAAACCCCAACCCAAACCCCAAAAACAAACAAGGGCTACATTTCTCCGGCCGTCACCACTCTCTTCCCATCCAAATCATATCATATTCTCTCGTTACCACAAAACCCTCCTCCAACATTCTCCCATAAGAACCACCGCCGCCGCTTGCCCTTACCTCCGCCTCTGCAAATAGAGTATCCCAACTTCAAAATCAAAGCCCCCGCCTAAGGTAAAATCACGCTCCTCCCCCCCACCATCGGAAAATCTCAACCCTCTCCCATCGAAAATCAAGACTTATGTGTTCTAGCCTCTTCCGTAGCTACCAAGTAGTTACAATTTTTTTGTTTGTTTTGAAAATGGTCGACTACGATCTCAAGGAGAAAGGAGATGGTGTTTATAGAAGAAATGGGAGGGGAGGGAAGAATTGAAGGAGGAAATTGTGGTGGTTTGGTGTGTAAGAGAGAGATGAGGGTGGGAGATGGTTAATTATGGGAGGTGGAAGGTGGAAGGTGGTGTGAGTAGTAATCACACATAATAGATGTGTGTAAGTGTGACATCAATTAATCACACTTTTTCATTTGATATACATCTAAAATCACACCTCATACAAAGAATTTAACTTATATTTTAAGACGGATAAATATTTCTTTTCTTTCTCTATTGACCAAAAACGAGATTTCTTGTCCCTTCCGCCACCTAAGCCTCTTCCGCCAAATCTAAAATGGAGGACTCCCCACGGAGCCGCTATATATGAAGATCGTGATCTGCCGCATCGTAGCGTGCATCGCCCTAATGAATCACCCAATAATCAATCGGCGCCAATGACCGGAGGAGCCGACGCCGTCCGAGTAGATATACGCAGATCCGGCATTTATACGGGTGAAGACGAAGATGAAAACGAATCGAATGATTATGCCCACGTGATTGATAATCACGGGCGATGAGCACGGTGAGGATGAATCGTCATCCTCTCGACGAATGCTTAGAGTTGTGATGGCCATGGAAGCACGCTATGATAATCAAGCTTTTAGGGAAATCCGCCTCGCATGCACATCTCTCTCAACGATTATCCAATCTATGGCATGTAGGGAGGGCGATTAAATTCACCGATCTGACATAATGGCTACTATATTGTTCGATTCACTCGAAAAGAAGATTACCAAACAAATAAGCAGAGAATGGGCCTTAGGTAATTCAAGGTCATTATCTCTCGCCACCAAATGGAAACCATTCTTCACCCAAATTGAAGGAGCTATTAAAACCACATTGGCTTGGTCCGATTGCGCTTGATTCCTGGTAGGCGTTTTTCAGGACCACTATCTCGAGACATTAGGAAATATGGTTGGTAAAGCTATCAAAGTAGACCCTACTACCGGGCCAGAATGAGAGGCCGCTTTGCACGCGCTTTGCGTCGAGGTAGATCTTTCTAAACCTCTCAAGACCCACATCTTCATCTATGGAATGAATAAAATGGTTGAATGGAAGCGGATTACCCTTGGTTTTTTACGATCAGGGCAGTTTGGCCACCGGAAAGAAAATTGTCCTTTGAATCCTCGAACCAAATGCTACGGATTCTACTACAACCGCAATAAGCAACCGAAGCCCAACAACCGAAAAAGGCCATATGGGCCATGGATGATTGCTTAGACCCGACGTCGGAAAAACGCTGCACAACCGGGCAGAGCAAATAGGCAAAATTAGACCACTGATGTAGTAAATGAACCGGATCTTTCTACGCATCATGAAGAACAGAGCCATGGAGCCGGGTCCCGTTTTTTAGTATTGGCATATGAGGTTAGTCCTGACACTATTTTACCGGATGAAGTTTCGAAATTGAAACAACGTGCTGATCAAATACCTCCCCATGGTGGCCCTTCCTTCACAAAATTAATTTTCTAAATAAAGAAAGTGGAAGTTTCATCTTCCAATTCGAAGACTCCCAAGCAGTCCCATGGCTCTCGTTCAAAGGCTCAAACAGGCAGGAATGCAAATGAAACATCCAAAAGGAAATGTATGGATGTCAATGTGGAGAAAATGCTGACTACAACCCGAGACTCCCCTGCTTCAAAGACTCGGGTGATATCTAGGGACCCCCTAGGTGAAGTACCTAACAACAGACCCAAATATCTTTCTTCTCAAGAGGGGAGAGGGGCTACGACTACTTCGAAGAGAGACTAGCCTAAAGATGTGGGCAAGACACCCAACAACCCGAAATTACATCCCCCCACTCAAGGAAAACTAATGAGCTATACCGTATGGATGTGGACCAACATGGTCGTAATCCGCTTTTTGAAGAAGATAGGGCAGCTGCGAGCTCCCAACCTCCCAACAAATCTTAATCCAATGAAGATCCTCTTGTGGAATTGCAAAGGTGCATGCTCTGATGATTTTTTGAGACAACTCTGTAGTCTCCTTTCGTAATATAAACTCGACGTTTTTGTTTGTTGGAACTCGTAGTAGCATCCGACGTGCAAATTACATCCTTTACGTACGTCCGCTACACGGGTTTTTGTGGTCGCCTGTGGATTTTCCGTGGCCTCTCGTGCTTTTGGAACGACTGTAGTCTCTCTTCGACATATTTTGAATACTAATCAATGTCTCTATGGTTGTTCAATGGCAACAAGATTGACTAACTCATCACTTTTATTTACGCTGCCTCGATTGCAAACATCGAAATGACTTCGGATTATCTTAAAAATTATTCAACATTGTAACTCACCTTGGTCATCGCTGGGGACTTCAATCAAGTCATCTATCAAAAGATAAACAAAGGGCGCCCCGGTAGGCGGCCTTAATTCGCTAAGCTCGTGTACTTTACAACATGAGGACTTATGGAACTTCCATTTCATGGCTCTAAATTCACTTGAAAGGAGCTAAGTATGGCAATCAAAGACATATTACGAGAATTGACCAAACTTGGGAATCTTCAACTTGGTTTGAACTTTTTCCCGATGCTCACGTTTCCACCACCGCCTCAGATTGAATCCAATCACAACCCGATTCTCCTTAATACCGATCTTATCCAGAAAAGATCTACAACAATAAGTGGCTTTTTCTTCCAACGAGCTTGGCTTGACCATGAACCTTTGAGGATTTTGTACACTATCTTGATTCCAAAACCGTGCCTACACGATACAATTCGCATTTTACTAAACAAGCCAAAATTTGGAATAATTGGGTGTTTGGGAACATATTTCACCGAAAAAAGACTATTACAAACGTGATCGCAGAATTGAACGCTTCTAGAATCTTACCCGCCCACCTACTTGGCCAAATTAAGCGAGAGCTTAAAAAGATCTTGCAAAGAATTTTAGACAGAAAAACCTATTTGGCATCAATGATCTCAATTAAAATGGCTTGCAGAGGGCGAGAGTAATACCCACTTTTACCACCTTAGCGCTTCAGAAAAATCCAAATGTAAGTGTGCTTTGCTTGAATGATGATACGTCTACATGGACTTACAATCAAGCAAAAATCCGAGGTATGGTTTTTAATTTTTATTGCAATCTTTATGCTAATGACACGTAGATCGATCGCAAGAATTTCAGCCCCTAGTTTAATTGTTTATCCAACTCGGATTCGCAATTTTATATCGAATACGCTCTCTAAGCGTAGATTGAGAAAGCTATATTTGATATGGGCACTTACAAAGCAAATGCCCGGATGGCTTGCCTTCCATCTTTTTTAAATCTCAATGGAGTATCACACACCCTCCATCATCCGGGGCTTTGTTCAATGGTGTTCACCAGTCTCTTTCCTAACTTAATGGATGAAACCATGCTCTCTTTGATTCCGAAATGTGATGCTCCTCCTTCCCCGACCTTTTTTCGACCAATAGCCCTTTGCAATGTGATTATAAAGTCGCTTAATAAAATAATTGCCAATCGACATGACCTTTTATCGATAAATTAATCGGACCCCTCAAACGGCCTTCATTCCTAAGAGAGTAGTAGACGGGCAACATTATTATCGCCCAAGAGGCTCTACATACTTTCCGAAGAAAGCAAAGGAAGAAGGGTTTCATGCTTATCAAAATTGATTTGGAAAAGGCTTATGATGGGTTCACCTGGGGTTTTAGAAAAATTATTGTCGCGCTGGTTTTGCTCCTAATATCACCAAATTTGATTATGCACGGTTTGAAGTCGGCTACTCTTTCGGTTCTTTGAATGGTGTTAAATCGACCCGACATTCGAAATAGGCCTCGTGCAGGGGGACCCTTAGCCCCTTATCTTTTGTCCTTTGCATGGAGATTATGAGTCGAAATTCAACGGCTAAAGAATTCCGGTTGTTGAAGCATGTTCGACTTAGCCGCAGGTTAAGTCCCATATCTCACTTATTCTTCGCCGACGATCCGATTCTCTTTGGCGGCCTCGAAGCGCAAGTTCTCACTGTCATGGAAGCCGCCCTGAGGATTTTTGTACATCTCGGGACAAAAATTAGCATCCAAAAGTCCACCTTCCACGTGTCGAAAAATGTTAATACACAACTCGGATCTCAGATTAGCCGAAATTGGGAATGCAACACACCTCCAACTTGGGTAAACATTTGGGAGCTCACATGATACATTCTCGGGTAATAAAGAAAACCTATGGCTTCATTCTTGACAAAATACGAAAAAGCTTGCGTACGTGGAAAACGAAAACTCTTTCAAAGCAGCAAATAAATTCTCGATTAATGCGCTTTTATCCACCCTCCCATATTACTTAATGAAACCGCTAAACTACCGAGAGGTCTCATTAACGATATTGAGAAACTTTGCCGACAATTTTTTTGAATGAGCCGGATTGGGACAAACATTGTCACTACATTTCGTGGAACAATTTGTGCAAGCCCAAGGATAATTGGGGTCATCTCAAGCGACTGGAGGAGATGAACCATGCGCTCGGGAAAATTAGTCCGAAGTCGCTACGGATGACACCTCACCGTGGGTCGCCTCTTGATTGAAAAATACGGAACCCCTTTAATGCCCCTAAATCACGAGCCTCTTTCCATGGAGAAATATCCGCTAAACTGCGAGAGCCCTACAAGGAGGTTTCGATACAAATATGAATACTATCACACGGAGCCTTTCGTGGACGGGATATATTCAAAGGCATAGCGCTTGTTTTTTCAATTGAGGCTCGTAACGCTTTTACATCGACTTGGATCGTAAACAAATTTGGAGCTTAAAAGTCCTTCGAGATACAATTTTCTCTTGTGGCGCTTTGCCACAATTCCTCCTCGTCAATCAGCTTCTAGCTTATCTCCATATATTGAGTTACTCTTCTCACAAATTTGCCACTTAGATGGAGGAGACCCTACCCATGCCATCCGAGATCAGAAATGGCCATGCCGCTGCTTAAGCAAATCTTGCGCCTTCCCAATGGGAAACTTTCTTTGCCACCGCAAATGTTCAAGATTGGGTGATGGAAAATATTACGCCTTCTCCGATAGCTCAAGTCCTGGTCAAACGGTGGCCTTGTCTCTTTCGTGAGATTGCTCTCACGATTTTGGCAGATCGGCGAAACAAGCTAACCCACTCCCTCGGATATTGTTTATCCTATTCAAGTTTTTATTTCTAATGCAGCTTAATCGTTTCCAAGACCCACACAAATTCGCCATTGATATATGTACTCGTTTCTTTTGTAACACTGCGCGATTTTGTTCCAATATTTAATAAAAGTTCTCCTTCAAAAAAAAAACACTCCACACGATAGGCGCTTCTCCTAACAAATACTCCATCTGCTCCTAATTATACGTCATGTTTGGTAAAACACACAGATTATAAAAACGAGATTCCAAAAAAATCTTGAAATGCCAGAAATGCCAGAATGAAAACGAAAGATTGACGGCTGAATGGCGCTAGAAAGCTTAAAAGTAGTATTGAAAACTGGAAAAAGATCAAAATATGATTAAATGAATTACGACTTATAAAACGAAAAATTTGATTTTAAAGAATCATGATATATAATTGTGAATCTGATGAAGTAGGCATTAGGCCCCAATTTCTACAGGGCGGCCCGTTATGAGCTATATATATATATATACTAATTCATTATCCAAGTTCAATAATGGAAAATGATATCAAAGTTGATCGGTTAGAATACTTTTCAAACCTTCCCAAGAAGAAAATTTTTCAAACCCACTAAAACACTTGTGCTGAAATAGTTTACAAATATTTTAATTTCAAATTTATTTATAAAAGACAAATGAAAAATAAAAGTAAAACAATGTGCTCATACATTTAACTAAATTTAGATCACATGCACTCGACAGTAAAAAAGATCATTCCATTAGTATAATTTTACATAAGTAATATAGCACATTTGCACTGTGATTGCTGTCGGAAAACATGATATAATATAATCCAACTCCAAGTCCATGCAAAACTCAAACATGAGCATAGACCAGGCGAAGAAAGCGGCCAAAGTTCATATATTCTAAGTACTATTTATGAGCCCAGTGCACTTTCTTACTGAACGAGAAAGACATATATTTATAGCGGTGTCAAATTTCCTGAAAATTTCGATCCGTCCCGAAAATTCAGGATTTTTCCCCGACCTAAAATACTTTAACGGACGTGTGATAAAATCTCAATCCCGCTCGGCTTCTCGATCCCGACCAATACACACACACACATATATATATATACAAATCTATATACACATCCCTAAATAATAAAACATAAACATACTACACTTTTTCGCCTCCGCTGCTTTTTCAATTTCTCTCAGCACTTCTTCTCGCTTCTATAATATTCCAGTGTGTTTTTCCTTACAAAAGCCACTCATTGCCGACTCGCTGTCGTTAACTCATTTCTCCGCCCCATTTGAACTATTGCTTTGATCAAATAATTTTTATCATCTTTTTATATTAACATGAATATTTTTAATATCACGTTGTTCGACATTTCATTCCCAATTCGACGCTAATCTCCAAGACAAGTGTTTAAGGAAGAAAATCGATCCCAAATCTTATCAAGACGGCTTTAGGAAGATGATTTACGGCCACACTCCGAGGCCACCCCTATATATTTATAATGTCTTTTCCTTTTTCATTATCTTTATATGGTTATTAGTAAGTGTATAAAAAGAATATTTTGAGTGGTGTATGTTTTTTCCTTAAAAAAAAGAAAAAAAAAACTAATTATTTTATTTTTATATTATGAAAAAGGATGTGAGCTAAAAGACATGGAATTTACCTTAAAAAAAAAATTATAAAAAAAAGGGAAGGGAATTTTCACAAAACGCTAAATTTGGGCCCCCATGCATGTTATCAGGTTCACACGAGGAGATTTTTCTTTTTTCTTTTTCTTTTTCTTATATATAATCGGACAGCTTTTCTTGAAGAAGCTTTAACGTAGTAGTAGTACAAATCTCCTACACTTTTAACTGAAAAATAACACAACTGCTTTGACTGGCTTTTTTCCGCTTTTAAAACCGAACCATTTTATACTGCTTTTAATTTTTCAAACCAAACTAATCTGTAAGCCAAAACGTAAACCATTCGTTCTGGCCCTGGCCGGCTCACTTTGGCTTGCCACTTTTACGGTTTTTCTTTTAACAATTAAAATTATTGATAGAAATCACAAATCGCCTCAGAATAAATAAACGATAATATATGTAATACATTAAGATTTATTATGCTAGTAAATCCAATGAGATTTATTTAACAAATGTTTTATATTTAACTAACATCTACCCACGCGAATCTTAAAGCATCCAAAACCAATCATATTTCAACACCATCCAACACAACTAAATCGACACCTACAATCAATTCCAAAGTTTGGGACGAACAAGATAATGAAAGAAATCATCCTTACTCATTTCAATTCATCAACGAATCATCGATTTCAAAAATACTAATAATGAACTAATCGTCAGATTATCGAATATCATTTATAAATCTCAAAATCCATTCGACAAAATAATATTTTTGAGTATAGTCAAGAGAAGAAAGAGGAACGCTGTTTGTTCCATAAGTAGTCGGTAGATAAATTAAAGATAAATTTAACTTTCACACATTTCAAACTAAAAACACGCGATATAGCTTTCTGACTTTATTTGGCTTAGTAACATATTCGCTATTTTATTTTCTCCAAAACACTAACTCAGATTTTGATTATCTCAACAACGTTATTATCCAACATAATCTAATTATAAAGAAATAAAAGACAAACTTATATAAAACTAATGTATATAAACGCATTTATTTATATAAGATGTCAAACCTAACAAAACGAACAAATCTGAAACGCCCATGATTAAGTTCATCAACATCATTGTAAGAAGTAGTTTCATACAAATAAGATTCACATAATTCAAATATCAAGGCCGAGAGAAATAGAAAGAGAAGAAAGAAGCACAAGCGCAAGCTGAATCGATACGCATGCACTCGGTAATCTCTTAAATGATTGTAAATTAAAGATGTTCCATGAAAACGATCAACAAAATATGAATCTTGCGATATTTAGACAGAATTGATCATTAATGCATTACATTAATTACAAAGTTTAAATGTTGAGTTGACCAAAAAAGACATCGACGCTTTTAAAAAGATTAATAGAGATGCAAGACAAGTGATGCATATATATATATATATATATATATATATATATATATATATATATATATATATATATATGCATATAAATTCTGCTTATCCTGCTTTTAAACTGGTTTTCATTTTTTTAAATTTAACCAAATTGCTTTTTTACTATTGATTTTTTTACAATACAAAAACCGACAATAAAACCACGCTTATACCTTTCCTGCTTGCTTTCGATTTTGGCCTTACTTGGTTTGGCTTTGGCTTTCGCTTTTTTGTTCACCCTTACTTTTAACGGTGTTCTCCAAAATGAAGCAGAACGTTAGATCTAATTGTACACTGGTCTGGTACAGTGCCCAATAACCCATTCAACGGCTGAGATTGTTTTAGTAATAAAACACAAAGCCACAGTCAGTCACCCCACACACACAGCTTTAGAAACACAAAGTCATATATGCGCGTCAGCTTTGCAAAACTTTACCTGTAATTACCAATCATTATCTGCCAACTAATTACATACCCCACGCATTACATTACATATACTACAATCCAAAAAGATTAGCTGTTAATCTTTAAACTTTATCCTTTTCCGACGAAAGTACCCCTCCTTTTCTTTCAAATTACACCACCCCCTGCCTCTGGCCCTTGGTATATTTAATGAATCAAAGCATAAACACAATGATAACATAAATTAAAATTAAGATTTTTCCATCATCTTTTTACAGATTATATTGTCATAACGTTTGTAACATATAATAAATAATAAAATAAAACTTTATACCTTTAATCATAATATACAGCCATCTATAATGATTTAAGCTTACCATAATAAAAATATATCTTCTTTTATTTTCTTTGACTGGAATCAGTCATTTTTAATGAAACCTATTTACTGACTCACAACTCATTGGTTTTAGTTATTGCCCTGAAAGAGTGTCTAGAACTTATTTTAAAAATGAGGAAAAACATCTAAAGTGATACTATTGGGTATTTATTATAATGAGACATTATTATTATATTAAGTAATAATTAATACAAGATACAGTATTCTTAAGAATTTTAAATAATTCAAAAAAACAATTTTAAATAATTTTCAGACAAAAGAAAACAATTTTAAATATTTCTTTAAGTAGTTTCTCCGAAAAACAATATATTTCTTTAAGTACATGATTTTAAATTGCAACTGTTTTAATTTTAAGAATTAAGACCCACAATGGCAGCGTTACTTTAGCATCTTCCCCATATTGCACAAGGAAAATGAAACCATTATGTTTTGAAAATCAATTTGTTTTTTAATAGAATTAACAAACCAATAAAAAAATACAGATAATTCTAAAATTATCAATGCCATACCAACAGACAAATTACTGTACACCAAAACCCAAAATATCCTCAACCAACCCTTCTCCGCCGCAGCTTCAGATCTCATTTCTATTCCCGGCGGCTCCGACAAACGGCTCGGCGGACCATTAAGATCTGGCTCCGGCGATACAGCAGTATCAGGCGGCGGAGCACCACCGTAAGCAGGCTTATTCTCCGCAACCGGATTACTGCCGAAATATTCCTTCGGCAACAAAACCTTCGAAACCCCAAAATCGCCACCGATTTTGATCAAACACCGTCTGCGTCACCGTCGCCTGAACGATGCCACTGTTAATCGACACCGACCCGTTTACTCGATATATTCAAAGTGAAACTACCCGCCCCTTTACTTCAGTAGCTAATGTAGGCTGAACCGGGTTCACAATTGATTGAAGAGAACCCAATGGATAATACGAATGCAGAACATGAAATTTCAAGACCACAGCTTTCTGTTCAGCTGGTAATGATTGGAATTTCACACGTGATGGTAATTCAGAAAATGCTTCATCAGTCGGAACAAAAAGCGTTAATCCAGCTCCGCCTTCGTCCCCTTCGAATTCTTCTTCTATACCAGAAGCCGCTAGCATCGATGCCGCTACATTGAAGTCGTGTCCATCAATCAACGCTTTCGTAATGTTTAAACCCAATAGAGGTCGACTTTCCGATGCCATGAGGTCAATATCCGAAGGGACGAGAAGGCCATTTACGGAGAAGATGGAAATATTGTACGGAACGGCTTTAATAAAGGAAATTAAAGTGGCGTTAGTAGTGGAGGAATGGAAAGTGATGACATTGGAAACCGGGTCGCGTGTCACATTTACGGTACCGGAGTTGCTGGAGGCTCGACCGGTGGTTTGAAAAAGAGTGGTGATGAGTTTTCCGGTGGGAGGAACCAGCCGGAGATCCGACAAGGAGAAATATTCGAGAAGGACGTGGTACCGGAGGATGTCGGGAAGGTTAGTAGAGGAAGGGGAAGGGTATTGGGATGCTAGATCGGAGGTATGGAGGAAAGAATTAGGAACGGCGAGGAGGGTTATAGAGGAACGAAAGCTGAGATCGGAGGCGACGGAGGTGGAGGTGAGGAGATTGCTGAAGTCGGCGAAATTGGGGTAAGAGGATAAGAGATTGGTGATGTCAATGGCGAGAATGGGTAAAGGAGAAAAGGAGAAAAAGAGGAAAAGGAGGAGGAAAACCGGGAAGAAGTGGGGATTAAGAAAGCCATTAATTTGTAGTAGTCCTGGTGGAGGTTGTAGAGTGTGAAGCTGAAAGAGTAAACGGGTGACGGTGGTGGGTGGAGGAGGAGTAAGAAAGTCAGTGAAAGTAGAGGCGGGGGGGTGGGGAATGTTAGGTGAGAGATGGTGCAGGAGATGAGTCATAATGGTTATCACAACTTTTAGCTCCAACATCTAGAAACCTTTCGGACACTCGTTATTCTTACTTAATTCATGAATGAAAATATACCTTATTATTATTTCAACCATAAAATTGTCACAATAAATTATGCAAGTTTTATTTTATTTTATTGATAATGAAATAAAACAATCCGTATTGATATTTATCAAATTATAATTAATGTTGTGAAAAATGTGTTGTTTCATTTGTTGTTATTTTGTTTAGATGGCGACGTCATTTATACATTCTTATTGAACAATTTTACTGCTAATTTTAAACAATTTTGTCCTATTTAATTAGAATTGATTTTATTCGATAAAGAAAATACGACACGTGAGGGTTTCCTGCTGTATATTCGGTAAATGATTACATATCATCATTCGTCCGCAGAAGTTTCATTCGCCGAATGACCAATCGCTAATGCAGTAAGTTTAGTTTAAACGCTTATCCCATTTACGCCTTTTGTTTATCTGGCTTTATTTTTATTAAGCATGTTGCTAATTTGTTTGCGATCTTTTATTGACACTATTGATTGGCAGACGCCGTGTAGATTGACGCGCTTTCTCCTCACGACGTAATCTCTACCTCACATGTGACTCGATTTAATAATATGTTTTTTTCCTTATTAAAAATACGATACATACAACATATTAACTAATATATATATATTGAATCAAAATATTGGTTAAAAAGTCCGTGTTCAAATGAAATTATATTTATTATGATCGTATCAAAGCACATAATGATGATTATTGTGAATTAGTTTTGGTTAATCGCTGGATTTTAAAGAAATTGCACTTCACCGATATCCAATATCTACTTTCTATTAAAGCATGGCACACCAAATGACATGAATCCATGAGAGATGACACCAATGGTAATGTGACGTTCATTTACGTATAACCAGCTTTTATCCTGAAAAAAAACGCAGAACACGTGTATAATTAAAAGTAATCAATTATATATATACGCCACCGACTTTATTGATATCAAAGATCAAAGCGTTAATCAAGAATGACTCAGAAACAAAACGATATACAAGTTGATCAAGAAAACGATATACTACTTAAAAATCCAAAGCAATCTTACTTCCAAATTTTAACTATACTTAAATATAGCCAACCATGTCTAACATCCAAACAACAAAAAGAACGACAAAGTACGATTACAGGAGCTCAACTTTCAAAATAACAAAGTAATAACATCTTAAAATAACTCTCCAAACTCGCTCACACTTCAGCATCATCAACCTCATCACCAAACCGTCAATCTTCTTAGGGAAAAAACATAAAGGAAAGAGATCGAGTAAGGACACATATACTTAGTAAATGGTGAAAGCACTAAATCAATAAAAAAAACTATCACGAATATCAACAACAATACTACGAAGTATGTTTAATGCACACTCCTTCTATTAGCCCAGCTAGCAAAAACTCAACCAAAAAATTGATTTGCTACACCCAAGATTCAAGGGCATAACTCATGTTGAAGTAAACCATGACACCTAGTCTATTCTTTGAATAGCATGGGTCTAACCTGCAGTGGAGTCCAACTCTCAATTGTGAAAATTCTCATTGTCTAACCAAGAATCGAGGGTTTTATGTTTTAAATTTATCACATAATGTATTTGCAAAATTATTATTATTTTTTATTTATTTATTTATTTTTAACCTTGTAATTTTATTAATAGAGAAAAAGGTTTACAAGGTTTTGGGCCCTCCCGGCCTCTTCCAAAATACATGTGTCCTCAATGCGCTTCTCCCACCTCCTTAAAACCCTAGTCCGAAAACCCATCGCATGAAAACCGGGTGCAGTGAAAGAGCCACAGCCTCCACACATCGGGAATAACTAGCCAAAAAGGAAGGAGATCTAATCTCTAAAAAAACGAAAAATTATAGAGATGCAACTCCTTCGGGAATCAAGTGAGTAAACCTACTAAACTTGGAAATGAGAAGCCACTCCCACGTGTGTCTTTCATCCCAAAGAATCACCAAATGAGCCTGTAAAAGAGGAGCAAACACTGTAAAACAAATCCCATAGCATATGTAAACAAGTATCAACAAATGAGGGTACACTGTGGTGCACTCCTCATTTTAAATGAAGAGTGCGCCCAGTGGTGAAAAGTTGCATCTAATTCCAAAAGCTTCAAGCTGGCAATGGAACACGGATATCTGCAAAGCGAACCAAAGAATAGCAATTTCCAAAGACATTTACAAAATTAATTAACCACCTATATTCATTCACAAAAAGACTCTCCTAAGAACCACTTCATTTTAAACTCATTCGAGTTTAAACTACACAAATGCATTGAACAAACAATGTAGTTTACTAAAAGCAACATCGCACAAAGTCAAGATTTACGCCTTATGATACTTTTGTGGCTCTTCTCACAGTAGGATATCATCACGGTGTTGGCCGATGACATCAAAAGTCGCAATGTTCACTTTGCCACATAACATATCAAGGTTACACAAAATGCACACTTAACAAGCAGTGAATAAACAACTTTTTTAGAAAAGGGGACCGTGACGCGACGCTTTGTCCTCACGCGCACGCTGAGCCATCGTAACTCCATATCGCAAAACAACACCGACTCCAAGCTCATGCTTCGAGTGCTTAGTGCACGATTGACACTTCAAATGCACGCTTCGTCGTCACCAAGCGCACGCCAGTCACTCCAGGCACACGATTGAGCTCGCCGCGCTTCGCCTTCTTCATGCACATGCCCGACAAACTGAAACTTCCCGCTTCTCAAATCAAGCATCAAGTGCACGCTTGACCGTGAAATATGTACAAAACATTTTGCAATCTATACGATTCAACCACACAAATCCAACAAAAACTACTCCACACCACAACACAACAAGACATCTTGTACTTTAATTTCGACTATACCAAACCAAACGAACATCACAAACAACAAAATTGAATTCAATCAACACTCTTTTACCTTTTAGCAAAGTCTAAGCCAAAACCTACCAAAACACTTTCTTACAACAATTTAGACTAACTACAACCACTAATTTGCAAAGAACAATTGAATTCCCAAAACTCATAAACTAAACTGAATCTTATGAGGGGTTTGCAGTGAGTGGCTCTGAAGCAAAGCCAGAGGTCTGCCTGCACTTCTGGCTTCCTACGCCTAAATTTCTCCAACATTATATACTAGCTTTAAAAATTAAGTACATTTTAAATCGAAACCTTTCAAAAAAATTGCTGAATAAAATCTACTTAAACAAAGCTCAATTTTATATAAATTTCTACCATAATATTATTCTATTTTTTTAGAACTATTATATTTTCTTTATTAACCCACATAAACTTCAGAATCCACTCCTAATTTCTATTTTGGCTAAAAGAATGATATCGATCGGTAAGAATACTTGAGATGAAGCTGATTATTCTACATCGATAAACGATTTTGGTTTTAAATACGCTTGTAAGAATCGCACAAGAAGATTTTGATTTAAGTTCTCACGACTTACCTATGAATTTGAAATAAAATGTTTTTTTTACAATTATTATTTATGCTTTCACCGAAAGATTTTTTTTTTTTTTTAAAGATCTAGCCGCTATCTCTAAAAATCACTTAATCCCCGAATTTCACAGGGCCGGCTCTGGGGGTTTGAATGCTGCTTTGTGGACCGTGATGAAAAGCATTATCCTTGTCCTTGCATTTTTCTTTTATCCTTACAATTTTCTTTTATTTCTACACATGGAATGCCTCAAGACATTTCGCTTTCAGATTGTTTCTATCTAGTATGGGGTAGTCTCTGGGGGTCCCTTCCCCGAATGATGTACGTATAGCTTGTTTGGCAGAATTATTCGTAATGCATTGCTTCAGTTTCTCCACACCAAAAAAAATTAAAAAAGGAAGAAGAGGGAAATTGATATCTAAAGTGTAAAAATGATTTTAATAGAGAATAATCATGGATATTGATTTTGTTTAAGTAAATAGATGGATAAATACTTAGTGACCTGGTGGGCTTTTTAGTTGATGGTGTGATGGGCTCACTATTAAATCCTTAAGCTATTTGTAAATAAAAATGGATTTTATTGCTTATATGTTAAATTTTGTATTGAATCGTGGTACTTGAAACCAGTTTGTGGTTGGCCGAAAAGAAAAGAAAAACAGAGACAAACATAAACCCCTAAGTAGAGTGCCGCTTATCTCAGCCGGTTCGAAAGCTCGAGCCTAGATTTACCTCAAGAAATATAGCTTTTTTTTTGTAAGACAACTTTAGTTTCATATGCGTAGAATTGTATACGCTTCTGGTTGAACCTTTTGTATAAATTGATATCCATAAATAAAGATTCCCTTTAACCAAAAAAAAAAAAAACAAGTTTGTGGTGGGAAAAAAAGAAGAAAAGAGAAGGGACTTTGGTGGCTAGTCCTCCTAAGCCCATGCATTACCTCAGTCTACATAAAAAAACATGAGCGCTGGAAAGGAGAGTAGGTAATAAATTGCCGCGCTTCTTGTTGGTTGACCCAAATGAACTTTAAACTATGTCGATACAGTACATGTATCTATGTCATCTTGTAAGGTCAAGTAACTTCCGTATTTCTATTAAAATTATACAGAATCATATTATTTATTATTATTATTTATTTAATTATTTATTGTAAAGAAACGTGGTTCCTTCAGGTATTCTTATCCGTAGATTCTTCAGCACATCACCGATCATTGAAAGTAAGACATGTGATGCTAAAGATAAAATAAGATTTATGCCTTCAGACACACTACTACTTTCCAAGATTTTTTGATTTCAAGGCAATGAAATTATTAATTTTTTTTTTCGCCTCACATATATTCAATATTCAATTTTTGTATACGTAATTACTTATAGGCAAGTAATAGATAATAATAAGTGCCGATACATAAAAATAAGTGAGAATAATTTCACATATATATTGCTTATAAAAAATTTACCTACTATTTGTACATAATATTTTTATTTTGTAGGCACACAGACCGCTTCCTATGTAGAGCCGCCACATGCTTTGTGCACACGTTTTATATCCAATCTGACGCATTACACTATGAGAGTGCTGGTGTTAAATTCTCTGCCCCACTTACTTATGTCTCACTTATTAACTATCGAATTGGTCGATGAATTCCGTGAATATGATACTATATCGTCCCAAAATATTAAATCGCTTAGCTGAAATTGTTCTATAATATAAAAGTTATTTAAAATATCAATATAACATTTATTATATTTTTCTTTCATTTTAC